>PVLD010012362.1:0-60785 GCA_004027595.1 Dinomys branickii | reverse complement strand
TAAAATATTCAGAACATTTCTTGTATTTTTTCCTGTTTGTAACTTTCTTTCCCATTTTATTTCAGTCTATATACGTGATCTGCATACAGCTTATTCCTGTCCACAACTGGTTTAATTTCTTCCTGACAAAATATGTCCTATGTATTTTTATCTTAAACACACACATACACATCTGTGAGTAATATTACAAGAGAAAAACATGGCAATTGTTAATGTTGCCAAAGAAAATATGGCCGAAGTGCTCCATCAAAATAAGCAGAGCTGTAACATTTAGAGTGGCTTGGTAGTCAGTCGTCTTGAGGGTTTTTTTGACACTTTTGTTTTGGAGGTAAAAGAACAAGAACATTGACAGAGAGATGCAGAGTAGTACAAGAATGGTACAATCAAGACTGAATTACAGACAAGGTGACAGGGAATTAACAATGGTTGTTGCATTACATATTGATGGCTTCGAGGTGTATGCTCAGGAAAGCAAATATGGACATGCAAAATTGATCAGACAAATGGTCATCAACTATTCCTTACAGTGGAGTGACCTAGGTCAGTAATGCAACTATGTTGGATATGCTGCATATGCATACATACATACATGTATAATTATCCCTTCCTTCCTTTTCTCATATAATTTTTTTTATTTTTTAAAGTGTGGAAGAAAAAGAACTACATCAACAAAGGGGAGGAAGGCATTAATGGAGAGACACAGAGTAGCACAATGACAGTGTAATCAAAATTGAACTGTAGACAGGGCAACAGGAAACCAACAATAGTTGTGGCATTGCATATTGATAGCTTCAGAGTGTGTGCTCAGGAAAACACATACAGACATACAGGATTGATCGGACAACCAGTCATCAACTATTCCTTGCCATGAAGTGACATAGGATAGTAGTGGAATCATGTTGGCCATCCTGCACATATGTACATACATACATACAATTGTTGAAGAGAAAAACTGTATTTAGTGTGATTGTCTTATAGTCTGTACGAGTTGATGTTATTTAATGCTTTCTTAACTATAGTTTTATATTTCTGAACACTAAAACCTTTAACATTGATCACTATCATGTATACTTTTAATAAAACTTGTAGCATATTTTGTTATAAAAGGAAAAGAACCAAATAATTCATTATTTATAGCTGTAGAATTTAAAACCTGAGTTAAGTAAGTGCTCATTAAGCAGTAACTTCAGAAGATACTCAAAGTGGAAGGCCTACGAAAATGTGTTGCGCACAAACTTAGTGTTAGCCAGGTATACAAATCCGTTATGTCCATTCTTACCATTCTTGCTGTAAGACACTACATTGGACGCACTGGGAAACACTGACCTTTCATTTCCTTTTCCCCCTCCATCCTTCTCCCTGCCCTGCAATATGTTGTTCATCTGGTTTTAATGCTGCATAAATATGCATTGTCTCATGCCTGTTTGCTTTGGATGCTGTGTGCTGAATTGTAACAAAATGTTGCTTCTTTTGTTATCTGTATAGAGCTGCTTGCTTTAAATTAGATTCTGAAATAGCTTTTCTTGCATATCTAAAATAAAAGCATTGCATGTAAAATAAATAAACAAATAAATAAATAAACCGGGGGGTATTAAGCAGCTATCTTCTTGCTGGGACAAAATACTCAGTACCTACAACTTAAAGGAGGTAATTAATTTAATTTTAATTTTAATTTGCCTGATGGTTTCAGAGGATTTAGTCCATGGTATGCTGTTCCACTCAGGAGCATCATGGCAGGAAGGGATGGAGGAGGAAACCTGCTCACCTCTGGCAGCCAGGAAGCAGAGCAGGGAACAGCAACAGAGAGAAAGGGCCAGGGCCAGATGTGGCATGCAAGGTCATACCCTACGCCCCACACCCCACCCAGCTATACCCAGAAGTGTGCATTACTAACCGCTGGGCAGCTCCCAAGCCAGTCAAATGGGCAGTGAAGCTTAACTACACCAGGGGACACATCCAATCTCACAGTATATCAACGCTGAAAGCGGACAGCCCCTTGGGTGGACTACAGACTGTGACAGCGGTGAGTGCATCTGGCCTGCTGGCTGTGACAGAGGCTCGCTCTTGGGGGGGGTGGCCGTGCACGCTGGGGACCGAGGTAACTGGGAAGGCCACACGTTCTGCTCAGTTGTCCTGTGAGCCTGCACTTGTTCTTAAAAACACGAAGTCTATCTTTTAAGAAAGTTAATATGCTGTGATCAAGTGCAGTTTATTTCAGAAATTCCACATTGATTTAACATTCAAAAGTCATTATAACTTACTGCTTTAACAGAATAAACAACAAAAGCTACATAGTCATCCCAGCATACAAAAAAAACAAAAACCAGTTTCATAAAACTCAAACCACATAAAACTCAGGCATGGTGGCCCATGCCTATAATCCCAGTACTTGGGAGGCTGAGGCAGGAGGATCAGCAGGAGTATGAGACCAGCCTGGGCTCCTTAGTGGGTTCAAGGCCAGCCTGAACTGCATACCGAGGCCATGTTTCCAAAAGAAAAAAACAACCACAAATCTTATTATGACAAAAAATCTCAGAAAATTACAAAGAAAGGGAAACTTCTTTAATCTAATCAAAAGCGTTACTTTAAAAAGAAGACAACAATAGGAAGTATTCCCTTTTTAGCTTTACTGAGATATAATAAATACATCCCAAACCAGGCATTTGGAGTGCAGCGCCTTTACTACTTTCGGCATGTGTGTTCATCAGGGCCATTGCCACATCCCCTCGGGTCCTGAGGCCTCCAGCCCAGCTCACCTGTTCCCATGCGTCCCTGTCCCATCCCCAGTCTGGGTCACTAGACCTCTTCCGTACCCTAGAACACCCTATGAATGGAGCAAGGCGGGGCGGCCTCTTTCTCCCAGCAGCTGTTCTGAGATTGCTGTGTTCCTGCTTTCTATAGCAGGCAGTGTCGCCACCATGGAGGTGACAGGGTTCAGGTCCATCATCCACTGGTGAGCGCTGGGTGGTGTCCACTTTAGGGTGCTTAAGGAAGCTGGTGGGCGCCTGAATGTAGGCCCCTAGATACGAGGGCTGTCCAGGAGGCAGAGCTGGAGTCCTGTATTTAATGTATGTTTAGTTTTTTAAAGAAATCATCAGGCCTTGTGAATTTCACTTGCACCACCCCTTTGAGGTTCTATGTGTCACCTCAGCCGCACCCACAGGGCTGCAGTGATGTTGACCTCTGGCTCTGATTTGCACTTTCCTAATAACTAAGATACTGAGCATATTTTCCTTTTCCTTGTGAAGTAGCTATTCAATTTCTGCACATTTCAGATGAGTTTGTTTTCATATTATGGAGTTTTGAGATTTTTTAAAAATATATTTTGGCTAGGCATGGTGGTACATATCTAATCCAGCACTGAGCAGACTGCAGCAGAAGGATCCTGAGTTTGAGGCCAGCCTGGGCACCATAGCAAGATGCTGTCTCAAAACAAAACATACGGTGCACACGTGCACACACACATGGTCTTAGTCTTACGTATTATTTGCAAATGGCTTATCTTTTCATTCTCTTAACAGTGTCTTTCAATAAGTAAAAGTTCTTAATTTATCAAACTCTGATTTATCAAGTTTTAAAAATGTGTGGATCATGGCCCTGAATCAAGGCCAGCAGTTTTCTGTAGCTGTTGGTTTCAAGCAGGAGCCTAAAGTGGTATCTTTCTATGGTCTGTTGGCCATTTCAGAACTTTAGAAATGTAATGGTCAATTCATTACAAAGAAACAAATAACTAAATAAATTTTATGAAAGGACTTCAAGATGGCGACCGGGTAGGCAGCAGAGAGAGAACCTCCCAGAGGAATGCCACTCAGACAAAGGAATATAGGAATATAGCAACATGTGAAGGACAGAAGGGAAAGAGGTGGGTATCCTGAACTCAGGAAGGATCTGAAATGGGAACTGAAGCCCTCGGAAAGACTAAGCAAAACCTCTTCTGGAGGAAAGGATTGGAGATCCACCACGGCGCAGTTGGAGGGAGAGGAGAAGGAGGAAGTCACCGCTCCAAGCACACCCATGGCCCGCGCCCTCGTTCCGGCATTCACACCTTCAGCTTCGGAGGCCCACGCTCACGGAAGCCTCCCGCCTCGGCCAGGGGAGAGCACAGTTCTGAGAGCTGGTCCAGGGCTGGAGAGAGGAGGGCACAGCCAGGAAAGGAGGCAATGGCGGTCGGGAGCAGTTGTCGAAACCAGTGTGAGAATGAGAGGTTGCGACAGCCACTGGGGCAGAGTCCCCACCCTGCGGCAACCTTCCTAATCAGCGCCTGGAGAGAATCAATGGAACTAGTACACAGCCCACCACGCCCGGCTCTGTGCCTGCCTCGAGGCGGTGGCCCCCTGCCTCTCTGCTGGGTGAGCCGCTACCAGCGGAGAGCAGCAGGGAACCTCGGTGGTGAGCCGCGGTGGCTCCCAGGGATCTGGCCGAGGAGCAGACGGGGGCTCCAGCACCACAACAGAAGGGAGATGCAGATGGAGGTGGATTGCATGGCTCCATGCCCTTCTAACTCCAACATCGGGCAGGAAGCATGAGCTGGGTTGCCGGGACTCAGCTCCCACCCTGAGCTCTCTCTGGGAGCACCTTGAGTCTCGGCGGCTTGAGCAAGCACCACCTGTTCCTGGCAACAATGGGACAAATCCACAGTCTTCGGGACTTACCTGAGACTACTGGTGTGAGCACCAAGAGGGTCTCCTTGCAGCTTGCACATGTGAGCCTTGCATGAACCCACAGCAACAAATTAGATGAAGGGCAGCAGACTGGGAGTCTGAAAAACAATGACATGTTCTATACAGCGGACCCGAGAAAATCCTCCAACTCTATTCTAGAACTAATCTTTAAACTCAGTTCATACCCTGAACTAACACAGTGAGAACAGCCCAGGGAGATTTCAAGCCCTTATACCAAGCATCGTAAGTTCGTCCAATGCCCAGCTGCAAGGGGTGGGGAACGGTAATACTGGAGATCAGGAGGAGGCAGGAGGAGAAGAAAGGACCTCCGGCATCAAGGCAATGGGACAGAGCCGAACGGGTCACCAAGGGCACCCGACAGGGGCGCGTGCCCCGTGGCTGCTCCACTGTGCACCCCGTGGCTGTTCCACTGTGGGCCCCACTGAGGGCGCCTCATGGACTGGACCCACTCCCACCCATAGCATGGTGACGGGGCGGAGCCAGGCGGTCCGCTGTGAGCATAGATGCTTTTCCACCTCCGACCATGGCAGTTTGTATACACCCATGTATGCTATAGTATAGTCTGAGGCAGCTACATCTCTTCCCAAGGCGAGAGTCCAGGGGTATAGATAAACCCAGGAATACAGTTATCATCACAGGGAAGATGACTGATTGAGTGGTAGGGCAGCGGAGGTGAGGGAGGAGAAGATCGAATGATCAAACGGGCCATCATCTGTGTAACTGAGTAACAAAGGTGAAGGTAACATCATGTAGGACAGCATCCAGAGCTAAATCCCTTCTATGTTCTCCATAATTTTGTATTTCCTCAATCGTTTTTGTATTAACAGAAGCGAAGATAACTTTACATTATACAGCATCCAGTGCTGATTCCCTACTATCTTCTCCATAATTTGGTATTTCCTTTAATGTTTATGTGTTGACTAATGTGAAGATGGCATTATGTAATACAACATCCAGTGCTGATTCCCTACTGTATTCTGTATAATTTTGTATTTTTGATATTGTTTATGGCTTGTTCTGGTTCATTTGTCTCCATTCTTTTGTCTTTAAAATAAAAAAAAATGTGTGGATCACCTTTTAGTGTTGTAGCTGAGAGATCTTTGCCTAACTCATGAGCACAAACATCTCTTGTCCTTGCTTCTGGAAGTTTTATGATTTTAGGTCGATGGTCTGTCTCTAGGTGGCATCTACACATGCTCTGAGATAGGTGACAGAAACCGAGACCCACACGGAAGCAGACCGGACCTTCTGACCCGAGAGAAGTCTCTATTGGGGGAGGGACAGAGTAGCAGGCTACCTAGCGGACCAAGGTAGCCCCGAGCTGAGGAAAGCGCGGGCCTTTAAGTTCTTTTTCCTGGCGGGGGTGGGGTGGGGTGAGGAGATGCCCCTGGGCCAGAACAGGCCGAGCCTTGAGCGGCCGGGAGGGCGTCCAGGCCAGAAGCCTGAACGGCAGGAGTTGCCCAGGTCAGAACGACCCGAGCAGGTGAACTGCCAGAGTGAATGAGGGCGGGGAGAGCTTTTGTGGCCGAGGGGAACTGAAGTGGAACAGGTGAGGGAAGGAGAGAAATACTGAGAGTTAAAGTTTTCCCGCGAGGGGGTGAGGCCGGCTGCCTTGTGACCTATCAGTAGGGATCAGTGTTCTCCCCTGGTAACACGTTGAGGCCTTGTGAGAACTCTCCGTTTCTTTCCCAGTGAAATTTCCCGCCCTTTGTCCCTGTGGACCTCAGCTGTCTGCGCAGGTGTGGGCCCAGCCTGGCAGCCCCGTCCGCTCCGCCCGCCTGCCCACCCGGGCACCCACGCTACCCTTTCCGGGCCCTGCGCCCTCACGGGAAATCTTCAGCTCCGGGGCTGTTGACCCCCCGCTCTGTTCTGCCTGTCTTTCTTTCCTTCTTCTTCGTTTCTTTCAAGTTGTTTTGGTTATTTTAGACCCTTTACATTTTGATATTAATATTCAAATCAGGTTATTAATTTCTACCTCAAAAAAAGCCTACTAGAATTCATTAGTATTGCATTGAAATTAAAGATGACTCTAGGGAGAATTTAGTGTTCTGACCCATGGAATGGGGCCTTTCCGCTTCCTGAGGTCTGCAGCTGCCCTCTTTAGTGGTTTGTGTTCTTGCTGGCTCATCAGTGTCCTGAGTTGTCACACGAACTGGCTTAAAGTTGCTCCTGATATCCCAGCTTCTCTTCTGCACTGTGACGTCCCTTCTCCCAGCCCCCATGTCACCAATCTGTGGCTTTTGCTGCATGACAACCCCATGATCTATGTGTATCTAGTCTGTCCCTGTGGCCATTTTGCTCTGTGTGTGGGCCCCACCCCTCCTCCCTGTGTGCCGGGGACCTTGCCTTGGTGACAGACATGTGGCTCTGCCCTGCAGGGAGCTTGCTTCCCCTGAACTCCAAGCCTTGTCCAGTGTGTAGTTTCCCTGGGAGCAGCGAGCCTCCCAAACTTCCTTTCAGCTTTGCCTGTGAGACCAGGCAGCGCTGGATCAGAGACCAGTTGTGCGCTGTTTTGCACCTCCTTGGTGCCACAGTCAGCACCCTGAAAATTATGATGTGTTTAAAACTCGAGTTTTGGGACACACAGCATTTGCATCTTGTGTGAGCCTTGGTAACGTTTCCCTGCTATCTCCAGAGGTCCCTTCCTTGGCATCAGGCAGCTCCTCATGACCCCATGCTGGCTGATACCCAGTGGATTTTCAGACAGGTGTTTGGGGCTCAGTCCTGCACACCACACACCTGTGCACAGGGCCTCCGCGCCCTTTCCCGTCCTGGGGTCACCGTGGTGCTGCCCATGATCTGAAAACCAGGTGTCTTCAGTTCTGTTTCTCAGGCGTCTGCAGGGGAGGGTGAATTCGGGCCTGCTACTCCAGAGCCTCATATTTTTATTAAAATCATCCACACGGGCTAATGGTTCACAGTGGTGGCACTCACCGTGACGTTCCCACATGTACATGCACCATCCTTAAGCCGCATCCCCTGCCCCTGGGAAGCAGCATATTCGGTGGTGAAATTGAAACTCTTTCCCTCTGACTTTGAGGACAAGAACAGGGCAGCTGTGGCCGCCACTTCCACAGTGCACGGGGATCCCGGTCAGGCAAGGCAGGTTGGAGAAGTACAAAGCACCAGGGCTGGGTTCAGAGAACAACTGTCATTTTTTCCAGACATGAGTTTGTACGTAGGAAAACCCTACAGAACACTATTAGAATTAGCAAGTAAACTCAGCAAGATCATGGGCTGTGAGGTAAATTTGTAGGAACCAGCTATATTTCTTGATCCTCACAACAAAAGATTCCTCAAGGGTGTGAAAATCACTAGGAATAGCGGAAGAGACTGGCCAGTTTGGCCTGAATCAATGACTGCTGTGCAATAAAGCACCTCAGTGAGAGCAGTAAGGCACCTCTCAGGCCCGGGCAGCTGCTCGCTGAACATCTCTTAGGAGTCTGTATGCAGCGCACGAAGCACTCACACAAGACCCGCAAAACAAATGCACAACAGAAGACAAATTGGTCTTTCTATGAGCAGGACTTGGGCCGCATCCTCCAAGCAAACTAACAGCTGCTCAGCACTAGCTCATCAGGGGGATGCGAACTAAACCACGAAGGAAGGCACCTGTCCCCAGCCTGGCCACCCATCCCCGTCCAGCCAGTGCGCCAGGCTGACACAAAGGAGTTGGCCTGGACCCGGAGCAATGGGAACTCGCACTGCCCATGGGGAGCAAACGTGTGGGGAAACTGTGCACAAGTGGTATCCGACTCTGAGCTACAACGACCCTGTACTCCCGGCACCTGCGCCTGGAACAGCTACATGCCATGGCTGAGGGGGATGGGACGGGGGTCCTCAGGCCCAGCCACGCAAGGGGAAGCACCATCACATGTAGCTGCAGAGAGGCCAGGAAAGGAGCCAGACCACGGCCCACAGCTACGTGACCCCACTGTACAGAGTCACGGCGGCACATCAGCACTGGTCACAGAAGCCCAGGGAGCAGGCCCCTCGGTGGGGACCGGCAGGTGGCAGAGGGAGGCTTTTGAGAGCTAGAGCGTTGTACACTGAGGTTCAGGCAGCAAGGTCACACACAAGGCTTGGAAATGTTTCCCTCTTGTCTCCAGTGGTCCCTCCCCTGCCATCGGCAGCTCCTCATGCCCCCTTGCTGGTTGACGCCCAGGGGATTTTCAGGCCTTCACTGGCCCAGCGTTTGGGGCTGAGGACCCCTGCCCCATCCCTCCTCGGCAGTGGCGTGTAGCTGTTCCCGGCACAGGAGACCAAGGAGGAAGTTGCGTGAACACTGTTGTTCTATGGAGCACAGTCCCACCTCTCTTGAGCAGGTTCACAGGAGCAACGACACCTTTGACTTCACATGATAGGTCAGCCAGGCCTCAATGAATAATTTACAATTTAAAGCGGCAGATAAGCAAAAGTATTTATGGCCTCTTTAAAACAAGGAAAAATTTTAAGAGAGGTGCTGGAGACTACAAAGCAGATGTCCAGGTAGTGACTGCTGACCTGGGCACCTGGGCACCAGCCGTGGGGCCAGGAGGGCAGGGAGCTTGAGGTCTGGGGTGCTCAGAGCAGTGGGGCTGAAAGTGGGGTCTCAGGGGCTTTCCTGAGGAGCAGGTGTCCCAGCACTGCAGAGGACAGGAAAGAGCCTGTGGGCACCTGTTTTCTGCTGCCGTAACAAAATACTGGCAGCTGGGTACTGAGAGTTTTGTGGCGCTCACAGTTTTGGGAGCTGAAAGTCCACAGTCCAACACAGGCCAGGCTCTGAGGAGAAAGCGCCACTGTCGCCCCCCTTAGGCTCCACCTCTTAGGGCCTCTGCCCCTCAGCAGACCACGCAAGCGAGGATGGGGACAGCTCCAGCCCCTGAGCCTCCAGGATCCAAACCACCTCAGACCACAGCAGGCCCCACTGAGCCTGGGCGCTGCCTGCCCCCGCAGCTGTGTCTGCCCCGGCTCCAGGCTGCAGCACCCACTAAGTTCAGTCCCCCCAACGCAGCAGCCTGCGAGGTGTGGCCAGCATGTGCCCAGCACTCAGAGCCCCCAACCTGCGCACAGGAGCAGGAGAGGGACCACCAGAGCTGTGAGGTCTCGGTGAGGGGCCAGGGCCGCAACATGGGCACAAGCCCACGCTGAACTCAGGCCCTGGAACGGAGCTGGCACGCAAAAAGTGTGGCCGAAAAACGAAGAGCGCAGTGAGAGTTTGGGCAGCCTGCAGGGGTCTTCCAAAAAGCGATACAAAACAAATAAGCAAACAAAAGGAACATTAGGAAAGGTTTCAAAGATTAGATTCTGTCAGGAAGGTGCAGCTTCCCGAGGACTGCAGCCTCTGGTGGCTCAAACGCAGGAGAGGATGGAGGTGGGGGTGGGGGCGGGGATGGAGGCCGGAGGCAGAGGCTGGCATGGAGATGCGGAGCCATGAAAGTGTTCGGCACAGGGGTGAGAACCTCAGAAGTCTCCAGAGGTGGGGCCCCACGGGGCCAGGAGTGGCCTCGGCATTTCCACTGCAGGTCCAGGTGTCAGCCCAGAATCACGGCTCTGAGCTTAGTCTTCATTTCCAGGGTGTTTTCAGTGGATTTGCTTTGGGACAGCTAAGAAAGGGGGTTGGGCACATGAGAGGTGAACTGGATCCGCACCACACCAGCAGGAGGAATGTGAGGTGGGGGAGGGAATAAAACTGACAGGCTACCAGGGCACGTCCTCCGGGACAGCTGGAGGGATGTCTCAGTGGTGGCCATGCCCAAGCAGAACTGTTGTCCGTGCAGGGTGTGGGAGTCTAACCAGAAGTTAGTTGTTCTGGAGGGGTGGTGAGACATTCCCATGAGATACCTACACCAAACATCCAAGCAATAGGGGTGCGAAGCAAGTCTTATCTGGACACAGGCCCCGCCTCCTCAATGCTGACCTGCATCCCAGGGGCGGTGCTGTTCCCCTCTAAGGCCTGGGAGTCACTTAGAAGCCCACAAGTGTGTGACACGGCTGTAGGCAAAGGCCTTAAAGTGTACTAACTTCAAAGAGGACCTGACAAACTGGGCTCTCTCCTGCGGGCAGCACCCAGGTGAGCCCCCGTGCTGGAGAGGCTGAGCGCCAGAGTGCTCGGCTGGCAGGTCCTGCGTCGAGCAGAAGTATGGCGTGGCCCCTTGAGCACCAGGGCAGGAGGGGCTTGGCCACACCCACAACCCGAGCCCTGGCTGCCAAGGAGGAGCTGGGAGGCCCCTGTTCCCCAGCCCCGGCCTTTGGCTGTGACTTCACCCCTTCCCCTCGCCCCTCCCTTCCCGTACCCCCCCTTCCTTCTCTCCCTCCTCCTTCTTGCCCCTCTTCTCCTTCATCAGGGCCCCTGGGCAGGTGGGCTCTGCGAGGACCCCAATCCTGACAGGACACAGAGTGGCAGCTGAGCAGGGTGCCATCCTCTGACACCTGCGGGCCCCGGAAGGGAGCGTGGGCATTGTGTGTGATCCAGTGTGTGCCTGAGCTCAGGATATGCCAGTGAATGTTCACCCGGCCTTGGGGAGTCTGCACTGCTACGCAGAGGACAAAAAGCAAGCGCTGTGCACCTCAGTGCCAGGAGACCCAGCCCTGCAGCAGAGGCGGGAGGCCAAGTGGTGTGCAGGGGCCCAGGCGGCATGGCAACCACACTGGCAGACCTGGGGACTCGGCTGGCTGTGGGGAGGGCAACGGAGGCCCGAGCAACTCCAGGCAATCAGACCCCCCTGCATATGCTGAGCTCGGCCAGGGCAGCTGAGCCCCCAGGGCCCACATGCTGCCAGGAGGGAGGCCACATGGGCTTGGCAGGGGGCTCTGGGCCGCTAGTGACCACTCTGCCTGTTTCCTCGGCAGAAAAGTGTATCTCAAGGAAACTGGGCTGACCACTCGCAGGTGAGCAGTCACTGCACCTGCTACCTGGGCCCTCTGGAAGCCAGCTAGGTCCAGAGGGGCTGGGGCTGGGTGACCTGTGGGTGCCTCTGTGCCCACGTGGTGCCCAGCCTCTTTGAGCACCCGTGGTGGGTGTGTGTCAGGGGTGGTGCGGTGTAAATGGAGTCCTCTCGTGGGTGGGGCCCGAGGCCTGAGGCTCAGGGACAGCACTGCATACAGGCAGGGTGTGGCGCTCGCAGGCACACGAGGCTGTGCTGCACCCTGGCCACAGAGCCGTCCTCGGGCCCTGTTCCGTGTGCATAGGTTGTGGCTGGGCGGCAGAGGGTGGCACTGGGTTGGGGTGGCATTGGGCAGTAGGGAGGCAGTGTGAGTCACCAGAGAGGCACGCACACTCCTGGGGTGCGGTCCGGAAGGCTGGTCCCCCAGGGTGCCAAGGCTGAGCCGGCCGGAAGGGCAGCGGACATCCTGAAGAATGTGGAGGAGTTTCCACATATTGTCGTCCACGTGAGAACCCATGGCCCGGGGGGAAATGGACACCTCAGGCTGCTTGGGTTGCTGAAGCCATCTGCACAGATGGCCAGGAGGGGGGCAGCCAGGCTCCTCAGGGACGCTGAAGCCACAGGGGCCACAGGTCATGTGGACAAGGAGGAGGAAGTCCTGGGGGCCACCTAGGCCTGTCTGTGACCTCATGGCCCGAGACTGCTGGAGTGAGGCCCCAGGGAGCACCGCTGCACCTAGCCCAGCTTGGCCCACACTTCCTGGGGCCCCTGCCCCTATGCTGACACTGGGCCCTGACTGTCAGGGCCTCGTGGCTGTGAGGACAAGGCTTCCCAGGCCTCCCTGGTCAGGGGCCCCAGCTGGCTGCCCAGCTCCCTCCTCCCCAAGAGCAGACAAGACAGGAGCCTTCAGAACGGACAGAACAGGAGCCAGGCCAGGGTCCCGGAAGCGGGTCTGACCTCGGGCCCGAGACCTGTGGTGGAGAACAAGCTGCAGGGCTGAGATATTCAGCAAGCAGCCTAATCCTTAGCCTCAGCCACCGAGCCAGTCTGGATGGCCCTACTCAGGACTCTGTGACCTACAGGGCCTAGTGGAGAGAACATGCAGCTCTTGCAGATGGTGGCCACTCACAGTGACCCTGCCATGCCTCCCCAGTGTACCCTGGGCCTCTTGCTGCCCCCGGAGCAGCTACCAGCTGTGGTGGCCACAGAACTCAGCCGTCTCAGCTCCAGAGCAGGTGTTGCCCCATGGATCCATGAGAGCAGCTGCACAGGTTGAGGCAGGTGCAGGTCCATCCCTGAGAGTAGGCTCCGTGGTGACAGGAGGAGTGAGGCCACACCTGGCTACCCCAGCTCCGCCCCTCCCTGGGTGGCCCAGCTGACTCAGGGCCAGAGGAGACACCGGAGGGCTTGGAGGAGGAGGGAGCCGCCACCAGCTACCCATCGGCAGGGACAGCAGCCGCCTGGGCGTGCCTGGCCAGGCATGAGGCCACACTCCGGAAGTGGGCATGCTGCTTACCAGAGCCAGTGAATAGGCCTCTGGCATTGGTCCACACCTGGCACTGCTGATCTCACCCTCCACCTGTCCCCCAGGTGTCCCAGAGCCACCATGAGGATGATCTGGTCCCCAGCGTGGGCATCATCAGGCCCCAGCCAGCCTGCAGAGGGACATGTGAGCCTCCTCCACTGCAGCTGCATGGAGCCCAGGCCAGAGTGGGTTGGGTGCTCATGGCCAAGGTCCCATTATGCTTTCTGGACGTGGAGTGAGAGCCTTGCTCACCACAACAGGTTGGCCCTGAGCATCACTCCAGCGTTGGAAGAGGGCTACACGTGCCTGCTGGACCTGCTCTGCTTGGGCCTGAATATACAGGCCTTCTCCTGGCTGCTGCCCCAGCTACTCTCAGGCCCTTCATCTCCAGGCGGGGTGAGGCCTGGCAGAGAGAAGGAACTGGGCTAGCAGTCCAGGGGCCAGGAGTCCCACCATCTGTGTCCCCACCCCTCACGCCCAGTCTAGCCCTAGGTTATGGGATGGCAGGAGACTGTGGAGCCTAGGCCCCACCTGCCCTGCACTGGTCCACGTGGAAAAGCAGGTGCGGGGCAGCCTGCCCAGGCACAGGCACCCCGTCAGGGTCTCCAAAGATCTCTGAGTGAGGGTCTCCCTCCAGACAACTGGGGGCTCCCCACATGCAGCACTTACCCTGGGCCTCCTTACTAGCCAGATTTCTGCCAGCTGGGCCCCAGGGTGCCGGCAAAGGCTGAACTCCAGTGTCCCCTAAGGAGCAGTACTGCTATCAGGTGCAGGCCCCTAGCCCACTGTCACCAGAGCCACCCACCAGGGTGGTACCCTTGGGGTTCAGGTTCATCCCAAGGGCCCCGTCGTCCTGTGTGCCCTTCCCTGAACTGGCAGCATAGAGCAGCGAACATGCCATCTTGGCAAGTGTGGCAGATGCAGGTGGCAGCCCCAGCAGTGGCCAGGGCCAGGGCCCGCAGGGTCTGAGCAGCCCCCAAGGCCGAGCAGCCCCCAAGGCCAAGCAGCCCAAGCAACTCTCTGACTGGGACCAGAGGATGCCCTGCGAAGGACAGCTCTTGTATCCAGGCACTGGGGTGTGGGCACCCCCCCACAGCCCATGCCCCTCTTCTCCTGCCCTGTGCTAAGACAGACCTTGCCCACAGCTGCCCATTCCTCTGCCTGCTGGAGGTGCACTGAACCCTGTGCAGGGATCCTGCCCACTTCCCACCACCTGGGAGCATGGCTGGATACTGGAGGCCCAGATGCCCTGACATACCCAGGTCTTGGACCCACCTGGCACACAGGAGGTCTCGGTTATACTCAGGCAAGTGAGTGAAGCCTCCCACTCCCTTCGCCAGGATTCTGTGCGGGGTCTGCTTCCAGGAGGGCACCAGTGCGTGGCAGCAACTGACCTCCCAGACCACCATGGGGGTGGGAGAGGCTCCTGATATGGCCTGATGTGGGTCCCATGGTGTACTGCAGGCATCTGGCCATATGCCCCGACCTGTACCCCACCAGTGCTCATGTGGGGAGCTCACAGTGCTGAGGGTCTCTGTCAAACAACTGGGACATTGCAGGTACCCATGGCCACCGGGGAGGGAGCTGGCCCAAGGCCCCTGGGCAGGGCTTCCGTGACAGCATCCGTAGGGGCTAGGGACTGGTGTGGAGCCTGTGCGGCCTGAGCATGGATGTGGCCATGCTGGGCAACGATGAGGACCACTGCAGGGTGGCCAAGGTGAGTGGGGAGAGAGGGCCAGGCTGCCAGGGGCCAGAGTGAGCAGGAGAGAACCATCAGAGGGTGCTTTTCACCTGAAATCCCAAGGGCAGAGACAGGGTCCTGGTGATGATGAGGTCAGCAGAGGACAAAGCCAGCATTGCAGTCCCAACCTTGGGCTGGCACTGCTCAGCCATGGAGCCCTCAGATAGCAGGAACTTAATCAAATCTGTCTCAAGCTGCAGAACTGGCTCTTACTGGAGGTTTCAGGGAGATGCTAAGCTCTTGCTACAGAGGCACCCACGCTCCCAGCCCTCTCCTCCAAGCCCCACACCTCTTTTACAAGGGCACTGTCTTCACCAGCTTTGTATCAGGTGAGTAACCCTTACTTTTTTGTTTTGTTTTGTTTTGGTGCCGGGAATTGAACTCAGGACCTTGCGCTCGCCAGGCAGGTGCTTATGCCACTAAACTAAATCTCCAGCCCCATAACCTTTAATTATTGCAAGCTGATCAGGCCTGCACTCTCCCAAATGAGTGGACTGTGAAAGCTTAAATAAATGAGACAACTGAAATGATTTTAAGTCTCCAGGAGGGTTCAACTCTCTCACAGAATTCAGGATTCTTTGGGTTAAAACAAGACTTTCCCGGGCAGCTGTATTTATCCGGTTTTCAAAGAAAGGAGTGGGGTACTGCAGAAAATGTAGGGATCTGGGCAGGGTTTGGGACGCCCTTTACAGACTTCTCCAAACAATACTTTATGTTAGTTTAGGAGAACTATGTTAACTCCAGGAAGGCCTTCACCTCAGGAGTGGGACGCCTGTAGTTTCAGTCTCCTTGTAGTTAATTGGGGTTGGAGCCAAAGTCCTGAGCTGTGGCCTTGTCTTGTCCTTTGAGGCCTCATGGCTTCACCCACCATTACAGGCCTCTGTGGGGACCAGTGACTCACAAGTGAACATGGAAAGCCAATTGGTTAATACAAGTCCTGCTGAGAGCTGCTTCATAGCGGTCTCCATCACTTTTGGATGCTACAAAGTCATACCCAAGGCAGGCTGCTTGTAAAGATAATAGATTTATTTAGGTCATGGTTTGGGAGGGTCAAAGTTCTTTTTTTTTTTTTTTTTTTTTTTTTTGCGGTACTGGGGATCGAACTCAGGACCCTGCGCTTGCTAGGCAAGCGCTTATTCCACTGAGCTATATCCCCAGCCCCCAGGGAGGGTCAAAGTTCAAGTTCATATGGCCTCCTGCATGCTGCCTCTGGTCATTCTGCAGCAGGAGTGAGGGTTAGGGTTTAGAGAGCGGAGGGAGCTGGCGGGCCAGGCTCCAAGTGCTGCGGTCCTCGTGAGAAGGTTCAGAGCCCTGCAGGCCCCTTGAGGACATGGCCCACTGACACCAGGGTACCCTCGGGCCCTGACCCTTAGAGGTGCCACCTGCCACCCAAAAGCTGGGCCTCTGGTGCCTGGACCTTTGAGGATCACAGCAGCCCCTGTGACAAGCCAGGGCTACCTCTGAACCTTGGCATTGATGGCAGCGCAGATGCAAGAGGACAGGGGCACCTTAGGCTGTTCCTGAGTGGATCTGGGTAGAGCAGGGTCTGCCAGCCTCCAGCCAGCTCAGCCTAGAGGCACAGGCAGGTCCTGTGTGGTCCCAGCCCTGCCAGAACTTGCACACGAAGATAAGATGCTGGGTCTGTGGACTTTAGCTGGACTGTCTGACAGCCGACCTGGAACAGAGAGGCTCCCTGTTCTGTCGGCTCAGGGAATGCTGGGAAGCCTGCAGTGCTGGTGAGAAGGGGCCATCAGAGAAGTTCTGAGCTTCGACCACAGCGCTGCTGAGGCCCTGGGCACATGGAGGAGGCCACACGCTAGGAGATGGGATCTCAACCCACAGTCACAGAACTGGGCTCTGCCAATACTGCAGGCACCTGAAGAAGCAGGCTCTTCCCCTGGCCCTGAGCAAGAACAAAGCCACCCACCACCTGCTGAGCCACCACTCCTGGGTACAACACAGCACTGGGGAAGCGAAGCAGGCCTAGTCCTGGGCTGAGGCTGCCATCAGGGGGACTGGACGTGGGCAGTGGCTTTGGATGGAGCAACAGGTGGAGCTGGGAACGTTCTTCCTGGTCACTGCAGAAACCCAGATGGCCCAGACAGGCAGCGGAGGGCAGTGGGGGGGTCAGGAGCCAGGAGCGGGGCCAGCGGAAGCAGGGAGCAGGCAGACCCGAGGGCTCAGGGCTGCCAAGGGAAGGTCCCGACTGGGGCAGGGTCCCCAGGGACCCAGGCATGGGGTACGGCCAGGTGGTGCACGAGTCCATGAGGCAAATTTGCAGCCGTGGGGGTCCTGCGTGCCCTGCCCATGTGCTTCTGTGAGTGGAGGCTCTGCCTGCACCCTGACCCACTCTCCCTGGCCACTCAGGCCTCCTGCACAGATGTGCGCTTGTCCTAGTGGTACCTGTAAGCTCACAGGCCCAGACAGGGCTCTTCCGGCGCTTTCTACAGGGAACATTCTTAAAGAGGGAAGCTGCTGTCTGTCCCTACAACTGCCATTTCCCTCTGAGCCATGTATCTCCTCAGCAGACTCCAGACATGAGTCCAGGGCTGTGGTAAACTAGGGCTCACCTGGGCTTCATCTTCTGTGCCTTCTGTGGTGGATACCACTGCTAGACATGTGAGAAAAAGGAAAGCAAGCTCTGAAGGAAGCAGGGTCTACCCTGCATGGCCATGGCCAGGCCAGAGTGTGGCGTGGCCTTGGAGCTGACCTCGTCACCAAGGCCTGCATTCTGCAGGGATGAAGCCTGCTTCTCCATACCACTTGCTTATAGGTGGTCATGAGGACCAGAGATTCACCGCAGGAAGAGCTCTCAAGCAACAAGGCCCATAGCCAAGTGTGGTGGCACACACCTGTAATCCCAGCACTTGGGAGGCTGAGGCAGGCAACTTCAAGGCCAGCCTGGGTTACAAAGTGAGCTAAAAGACAGCCTGAACTGCATAGCGAGACCCTGTCTCAAAAAGATAAAAAAAAAAGAAAAAAAAAAAAAAAAAGAGCAACAAGGCCCAGGCTGATGACTCCGGGAAATTCTCAGCTTGCACATTTGGCAATGGATACTAAGATCAAACAATCACTTGCAAAAGTGCACATGGGGTGGGGGATGAGAGCAAGGCCAGAGGCCCCGACCTGGCGGTTTCAAGGCTTTGGGCAGCATGGAAGAGTTGGGTACAATTTGCGTGTGATTGGCCTGTCTCCAGTAAGTTCCAGACCTGCCTCCTGACCCCAGTGATCCTATAAAGCTAGTTCTTTTATTTTTTTAAGAAAAAAAAAAGCAAACAAAATTCCAAAACAATGCGGTAGGAGGGTAACAATGATTAGTATATTGCATATTGTTATCTTTAAATTAATAACTCTGCCGGGCATGGGCGGGACACCCATCATCCCAGCACTCGGTAGGCTGAGGCAGGAGGATCATCGTTCAAGACCAGCCTGGGCTGCAAAGTGAGTTTAAGACCAGCCTGGACTGCATAGCAAGATCCTGTCTCAGAAAGACAAAAAGTTTAGAAAAAAAAAAATTTGTAGCTGTCATGCATTTAATTGTCCAAACAATATTAACACAAACCTTTCTTTTCAATGAACTAAGAAAAATTAGTAATGTAACTATCTTAACTACATTTTATATATTGTTTTTGCCTTTTGCTGTTCCCTTCCCTCTTTCCTCCACTCTCTCATCCCAGTTTCTCTTTCTTTCTAAAGTTTTCTCCTATTTTACAGTAACTATTGTACTTTTTTTTTTCTTTTTGACACAGGGTCTCATTATGCAGTTCAGGCTGCCCTTGAGCTCACTCTGTAGCCCAGGCTGGCCTCAAACTCGCAACGATCCTCCTGCCTCAGCCTCCCGAGTGCTGGGATTACAGGTGTGTGCCACCACACCCGGCTATTGTACATTTTTTGGCTCATTTACTTTTTCAGTTTCTCACACTAGGGAGACAATATGATGTTCACATATGTGCATCTGATTTATTTCACTTAAGAGTAAGGTCTCAAGTTGCATCCATTTACCTATAAAAATCTCCAGTTTATCCTTCTTTATGGCTGAACAGTACTCCATTATATAAAAAGATCTCTTCTTTTTTATCCATTCCTCAGCTGATGGACATTTGGGTTGTTTCCAAGATCTAGTTATCACAAATTATATTGCTATGAACATGAGTGCACATATATCACTGTGGTACAATGGTTTTCATTCTTTTGGGAAGATACCCAGAAGGGGAATAGCTGGTCCAAATAGAACCTCCAGTCCTAGCTTTGTGTGAGGCGTCTCCGCGCTGATTTCCACGGTGGTTGCACCGGTCTACACTCCCCCCAACAGTGGAGAAGGGTTCCTTTCTCGCTGCAGCCCCTCCAGCATTTGTTATTGATTTCTTAATGACAGCCATTCTTTGTGGGGTGAGGTAGCGTCTCAGTGTTATTTAAATTTGCATCTTTTGAATGATCAGTGAACATTTTCTCATATATTTATTTGCCATTTGTATTTCTTCATCTGAGAAATGTGTGTTCATCTCAGATGCCCATTTTTGGACTGGGTCTTTAATTTGGGAAGTCTGATTTTTTTTTTTTTTTTAGTTCTTTATACATTCTCAATAGTTGTAAAGCCAGTTCTTTGGGGCAATCTGTCTCAGACCTCTCCTACACTTCTGCCTTTCTAGGTGACCCCCGTGACGCCCCAGAGCAGCCCCCTGTGGGGTGCCTGGCATTGGGAGTGGGCTCTTGAACCACAAGTCCTCTGTTGCTGGGCAGGGACACTGATGCCCTGAGCTTGCAAAACAGGAGGGTCCAGCATCAACAGTGATGGCCAGGCCACATGGGGAGGTGTGCAGGGAGAAGCTACCGCATGCGTCACTCTTTTGACAACGACCAGCTCTCACAGGAACTGATGGGTCCCTTCCAAGGGTGGCACCCCAGGTACCAGCTCTAGGCCCCCCCACGTCAGCACGGCCCTACCGGGCCAGCTCAGGAGCCCCAGGCACACACAGCCCGCCCCAGAGCCACAGCAGTTCTCGTACCACGAGCTGCCAGGCACTAATGGCCCATGTCCGGTGGCACAGGACACGGCAAAGCCACAGTGTGACGTGCAGATGTGGCACAGAACACAGCTGTGTGGGGGCTTTCATCAGACACCTGCAGGGCTGCTCTGGACAGCCGGGCCAGGACCGCTTCAGGCCCTGGGAGCCAAGCTCACGGGACAGGGTCAGGTTGCTTGCCCCTCTGTGTGGAGGAGGGCAGGAAAGTGTCCAGCACCTGCCCACGTCCTTCTGCATCCACACCAGCAGTCCGGTTCAGCGTTGGTGTCTCTACCCGCCCACCTCCTGGGCTGGCCATGGGAAACTGGTTTCCCTGTCTGTCATCACAGTGAGGCCAAGCATCCCCCACACATCAGAGCGTTCTGTTCTGTGACACACCGGGCTGAGAGACTGGGCCGGCCACTGCCATCAGGCCCAAGGGCTGCCGGCCGGCTGCTCCTGGCTGGCACACTGCCCCACCTGATCCGGCGTGTTCCCTGTCCTTTCAGTATGAAGGAGAAATGAATGCTACCTCATGCTTCCTCGGCAGCTGAGATCATCATGGGGGTTTCCCATAGTTCATGATCTTGAGCATGACAAATAGTTTTAAATATGGAACCAGCCTTGCACTTCTATGTTAAACCCAACTGGACCTTGTCTAGTACCCTTTAATACACTGTGCTCTGTGACCTTTGATTCTTTTTTGTTTTAGGGGGTTGTTTTTTTGTTTGTTTTGCAGTACTGGCCCTGCAGATCCAGGGCCTTTGCACTGAGCTATATCTCCAGCCCTTTCTTTCCTTTTTATTTTGAGACAGGGTTTCCCCAAGTTGCTAAGTTGCCCAGGCTGGGCTCAAACGTGAGATCTTCCTGCCTCAGCCTCTTGGAGTGCTGGGATTACAGATGTGAACCACCACACCAGGCTAGATCTGTGATTCTCACTTGGGAGTTTGTATCTTCCTGAGTCCCTTCTCTAGCCTTATAAATGAGGTAGAGAGCTTTTCCTTTTTTCTCTGCAACTTTAGTATTTTAATTCTCTCTGCTCAAATGCTGGCTAACTTCCTGTGAGGCTTCCTGGACCTGACGCTTTCTTTGGAAAGGGTTTCCTAACTCTTCCACTAATAGATATAGGACTACTTAGTTGGCTGCACCCTCTGAGTCACTTTCAGGCATTTGTCATTTTCCTGGATTGTGTCGTCTTCACACATGCAAGTGTGAACTCCTGCTTGCATGTCTGTGGCTAAGCTTACTCTTTGTCCTTAGTGTTGCTTGCATGTCCCTCTCCCTTTATTTTTTATTTTGAACAGGCTCTTGCTAAGTTTCTATGTTGCCCAGGCTGGGCTCAAACTCCTGAGCCTCCTGCCTCAGCCTCCCTGAGTGCTGGCATCACAGGTGTAGCCACCATGCCTGGCATTTGCCCTCTTTTTTCAATCTCACAGAGTTGTGCCAGTTTAACATCTTTTAAAGTGGCCAGTATCTGACTGTGTTGATCCTTTCCATTAGGTTTTTGGTTTTTGTCTCATTAATTTCCACTCTTATCTTTATAATTTCCTCCCTTTGCTTCTTTGGAGCTGTTTCCACGCAGCACGCTTTGGTCTTTAATTTCGGCTTCTCTTATTTTATGACACAAACGCTTTCCTCGCAGTGCTGTTCTCAGTGCACCCAGCAGCTTTGACGTGTAGCGCTTTCATTATTTTTTGGTTCCAATAACTTGAGTGTCCACCCCAGTTGCTCACTTTAACTGGGACTTTCTTGGGAGGCAGCTGCCCTCTGTCAGGGCTTTGGCTGCAGCTGTCTTCTGAGAAATGGTCTCTGACCCCACTAAACTTTAACTGGGCAGCACGGTGCCCTTCCAGGGTGAGAAGCTTGTTAGGGTTTGCTTTGTGGCCAGGCAGGGTCTTCACCAACTGTGCACACAGCAGCCCCTGCCCCACCCCGCCCTCTCCCATAGGCACAGCTTGCACACACTGGGCCCAGCTGGCCTGTGCGGGGCTCAAAGCATGCGTGACCTCTCCGGTGCGTCTCTGCTTGAGCTATCAAGGCCGAGACTGTGCAGTGAGCCCCCTTCCACTTCGCCAATGTGTGCAAAGGCCCTGTGTAGAGTGGGTGGCCAAGGGGTAGCCACATACACTTGTTTGAGTTCTTAGATCCTCCTTCTGTAATCAAGTGAGGCTTCTATAACCCCCTGCCTCCAGGGGCGCCATTAGCCGTCAGTGGACAGCATAGCAACTCTCTGGCCCTGGCTGGCTGGCGGCTGTGTGTCCACACCTCAGGTCTCTGGCGATCCTTACCGTTAACTTCTTGCTCAGTCCGTGTGCACATCTGAGGTTACTGACACACTTTGGATTTCACTGTACCATCTTAGTGCACGTTTTCTACCTGTTTCACTTTGTCTACTCCTTTTCTCCTTCTTTCTTAAATATATATGTGTGCGTGTGTGTGCGTGTGTGTGCGTGTGTGTGCGTGTGTGCGTGTGTGCGTGTGTGCGTGTGTGTGTGTGTGTCTTTTTGAGGCAGGGTCTCGCTATGCAGCTCAGGTTGGCCTTGAGCTCATTTTGTAGCTCAGGCTTGTCTCAAACTCACCATGATCCTCCTGTCTCAGCCTCCCAAGTGCCATCAGCCTTTCTTATATTCTTTAGCTTTTTACCTCCACAGCTTTCCCTCCATTACTTTAAAAGGTATGGATTCTACTTCTGTTCCTTTAGGTGCTGTGCTAGAACCTGGGCGTGTAGTTGAGCTCACGCTGTCTTCATGACTCCACGCACGAGCTTGCATGGTTTAGCTTTCTCGTCTCACCTGCTGTTATTTTCCGGCATCTTCGCACCGGGTTTTCACAGCTGCACACGTGCGTCCTGTGTGCCCTCTGTGGGCCAGCGGTGATGAGGGGTGCACAGCATTGTGTGACAGCCTTCCTCAGAGGAAAAGCAAGCCTTTCCTGATAATGAATTTCCTCTGTTGCGCCCTTTCATGGGGCCACCTTTCCCTGAGAAGTTGCTACGTCCTGTGTCTCGAGGGGGGGTGGCAGGCTCGGACCCCTCAGGACAGGGCCCGGAAAGCCAGCCCGTCCTTGGCTGCCCTGACCCCTCAGGAGCTCTGCCAGTACCCTTCAGGCTCCTTCCCTGTGGCCACCCTTTCACTTGGCTCTCTCGCGGTCACTTTGTTCGCCGGCCTTTGCCCTCTTACTCCATCGTGTTGGTGTACATGTACCACCAGCAAAGAGCTATTTGCTTCACTGCTTTACCTCTCTTGCTTTTTTACGGTAAAACACAGAGTAACAGGTACCACATTAACCTTTTTTTAATTGAGACAGGCTCTCGCTATTCAGTTCAGGCTGACCTTGAACTCACTGCGTAGCCCAGGCTGGCCTCAAACTCACAGTGACCCTCCTGCCTGACCCCCGCCCCAACTGGTGGGATCACAGGCGTGAGCTGCCGCGCCTGCCTCACTTTAACCATTTTTGAGTGCACAGTCTTGCCCCTGTGTGCTCTCCCAGTGCTGTGTGTACATCTGCAGGAGCAGCTCCACGCCCACACCTGCACCCTGGGGGGAGCTCTGTGCCCTCCACCGGCCGCTGGCCGCCCCAGCCTTCTTCCCTGGAGTGGGGCCATGCTTTGCATGGGGATGAGACAGATATAGCCTCTGGCACCAGTGACGCCTCCCAGACCAGGTAGGGCTGGGGCTGCGGGCGGGGACTGCGGTGCACCCTGTCTCTGCTCATCCCTGGATCCAGCCAAGCACTCAGGGGGTGACAGATTCCAGCTCTGCTTTGTGGAACTTTCTGGAATCCATTTGAATATTTTCCATCTGCATTTGGTTGACCCTACAGATGGATGTGGGGGCTGACTGCATGCTGCCCCGCCAGTGTCCCAGCATGTCAGGGTCCCTTCCTTTTCAAGTCTGAGTCATACTTCACGTCTTCATTGGCCATGCTGTCTCTTCATGCGTGGACCAGTGCTTAGGCTGCTTCCCTCTTGTGGCTGCTGCTAATAACACAGCTGTGAGCCTGGTGCACAGACGTCACTCACAGCCCCAACTGTCCAGGAGTGGAAAGGCCAGGCGAGGGGTCACCTGTTTAACTTCCCAGGGAGCCACGGCAGTATTCTTGCAGGGCCACACCATCCCATGTTCCCACCTGCAGGGAGAGGGCTATGTGTCCCCCATGTCCCCACTCATACTTGTTAGTGAATTTTGCATAGATAAACATAAAAGCCCTTGGTGTGGGAGTGGAGGGACTCCCAGCGTGGCTTTGATCCACACTTCTCTAGTGACCAGTGACTCTGAGCACCTTTCCTATGCCACTGGCCCTCTGCGTGTCTTTGGAGAGACGTTCGTTCAAGTCCTTTGCCCTCTAAAAAGTAGGCTATTTGTGATTCTGGTTTTGATTGCTACAGTTCCTTGTAGACTCTGCATGCTAATCCCTGTTCCGACAAAGTCTGCAAACCATTTCTTTGCTTCGGGGATGGTCTTCACTCTCCTCAAAGTGTGCTTTGATGCACAAAGGGTTTTTGTTTGTTGGTAGGTTGGTTTTGCTTTTTTTAGGGGGAGGGGTTAAGACAGGGTGTTGCCATGTAGCCCAGGCTGGCCTTGAACTCAAAGCAATCCTCCTGTTTCAGCCTCCCGAGTGTTGCAGCACCAGGCTCACAAAAGTTTTTAATTCGGATGAAATCCAATTTTTTTCTTTTGTTGCCTTTGCTCTAGGTGTCATAGCCAGGAAATCCTTGCTTGTGCAGGTGAGGAAGCTCTTCTGGGTTGTCTTTTTTATTAAGTACCGGAATTGAACTCAGGACCTTGTGCTTGCCTGGGAGGTGCTGTGCTGCTGAGCTGTATCCCAGGCCCTCTCCTGAATTGTCTTCTAAGGGGTTTTGCATTGAGGTTTTTTATCTGGTCTCAAGTTCTGCAGAGATAACCAGTGACTAAGGACTCTGTCTGCATGCAGATTTGAACATGTCCCACATCCTCCCCCCTCATACGGTCACCTTCCCACAGCCTGTGGCACCATGTGGGCCCTGTGTCCCTCTGACACAGTAGGATGCGGTCCCTGACAGCATCTCTGCCCCCTAGTGTGACGAGATGTCCCTGCCCCACTGTCTGTGCTTCAGCCTCACACCTGGAAGCAGCCGTTGCTCCCAAGCTCTGCTTTCTCCAGGGGTGACCTTTGTCTAGAAGCCAGCCAGGGCCGAGCCATGTCCAGGCCTCAGCCCTGAGCAGTCAGGGAGGTGTTTTACTTTAAAACATAATGTGTGCCAAAAATCACCGAACCTTTTTCCTCAGTCTTGTGTTGTTTTGCTCCTTGCCCTTCGTTTTAATCTGTATCTCCTTTCTTTTAATTAAAGATACTGATGCTCATAGCAGCAAAATGGCCCATGTATTCTGTGTGATGACACACACAGAAAGTTCAGCATGACTGTCAGCACTGTCACCAGTACACCACAGCTCTTCAGAGACAGCTGGTTGATTGTGCATTCATGTTTCTTGGGCTATTTCCTCCCTGCATGGTTCCTTTATTATATCACTTTGTTTGGAGTTTCAGGGATCAATTTTTAAAGTTTGATTTTGTTTGTAATTAGGTAAAAAGTTTCCACCTCACCAAGACCACACCTCTCAAACAGCCCAGGCGTGGACAGGGGCTGACACAGCAGCCTTGCCCTGCACGCTGCCCTGCACAGGTGACCCGGCAGGAGGGAAGAGTCAACCTGATGTCAGGGTTGCCACACACAGAGAGAGGGTGGTGGGGATCCCTGGCCCACAGCAGAGGGCCCCCGCTTAGCACAGCATCTATCCAGCTTTGCGCTCAGGCCAGGGCTGCTGGCCGCTTCTCTGTGGACAGCTGCTTGCTGAAGGCTGAGCTCAAGCACTTCCATGTCTGCGCCACCCACTCAGACACACTCAGACACCCTCAGCCACTGCCAGGTGGGTCCCACGTGCACTGGGGCTGCTTGGGGAGCTGCAGGGCATCCCCTGGAGGTAGGCGAGGACTGGCATTGTCCTGGGCTGTGGTAAACACAGGAACTGGGAGCCTGGAGCTTCTGCCTTGGGAGCAGAGTCCTCAAGTCATTTCCAGGCATCTGTGCCTTGGAGCTACCGATACCCGATGGGGGATACAGGGGCACTGCACCCAGGGGCGGCCGGGGTGGCAGAAGGCGTGGCTCCAGTCAGGCACGCAGGTATGTCTAGGGCTTTACTCTGGCCCTGAGCTCCGGGCAACCCAAGGAAACTCAGGTTTGGAAGCCAGGTTTTCCAACAGTGACTTCCAGAGCTGCAGGGTGGCTGCAGGTCCCTGGGTCATGCATGCAGAGGTCTGAGCAGAGCTCCTAGAGTGAAGCAGTCCTGGCTCAGAGGGAACCCACAGAGGGTCCTGCTCACCTCTTCCTTTATGGCTGGCACCAGTGTGGAGCAGGGCTGACACCACCCGGCTGGAGGTTCCCTGGGCTGCACTGTCCTGTCTCAAAGTCCCTCCTGCTATCCAGCCCGAGCCTGAGGCCCACCAGCATGGCCAGAATGAGGGGTCCCTGGTGTGGCCAGATGATGAGACAGCCCCTGGGGTCAGGGCACCAGGAAGACGGTGGGGCCTGCCATGGCTCTGGGGGCCCCAGGCATCCTGGGTCAGGGTGCTGTGCTGTGGGGAGGGGGTGGCTCCTCCAAGCTCAGCTCTTTGTGTGGGTGGGGACCTTAGGCCTGGTAGGCTTGATCTCACTGGAGAGAACCCAAGAGGCCACTGCCAGGATCCCCCGTGCACCCCCTGCAGAGCACAGCCCTGGGGACGAACAAGCTGGGTAGAGGTGACTCGTGCATTTTGCTGTGAATTTCTGCCCTGGCAGCAAGGTGCTGGTGACAGTGCTGACAGGAAGGGGCACCCACATGTGCAGCCAGCTGCACCCAGTCCACAGGCTCCTGCTCCCCACACCCTGCCAGGAGACAGTCTGACCCTCTGGCCCCCAAGCCCTGGGGTGACTGCAGACTCTGGCCGTGCAAGGAAGTGTGTTCTGGGGCCTTTTCCTTCAGTGTGAAGCTGGGGGCAACAGGAACCTCATCCCTGCCACTCTTTGTCTGCACTTAAGCCAGGCAAGTGTTGTAAAGACCCCAGGATGTCCGGGACGCCTGAGGAGGCATTTTAATGAGCTTTTCAGAGCCTTGGCTGCTGCGTCTTTTCTTGAGAAAACAGGAAATTGGGCTGCTGGAAGGAAACACCTACTCAGGAGCAGGAAGCCGGGTGCTGGGGCAGCCACAAGGGCCAGGGTTGGGCAGCTGAGCAACTGGAGGGACAGGACAGGGACAAAAGCTCAGAGAGCAGCCTGGGTCAGAGCTGTGCCCACACTGGAACAGCAGATACACAGGCCAGGGAGGTCAGTGCCCCAGGACGGAGGACAGCCACAGGGAAAGGAAGAGGGCAGAGGGTGATCCAGTGAGCTGGCCTGGAGACGTACATTCCTCCAGGTAGGCAGGGTGCTCGGTCCTGTCCCTGTTGCTGCACCCAGACTGTTGTCACAGGGTACCCCACAGGGGCCTAGCTGGGTGCAGACAGCTGCCAGGAGCATGTACACCTGTGTGCACAGACCCTGCAGACCCCATGTGAGGGGCCCATGGGTAACACCAGCTGAGAAGACAAGGTTTCTGAGCAGGAGCCAGGCCTGGGGGTGGGGGCTGCATTGTTTGGGCACCTCGCACTGCTGCCAGTGTTCAGGGCGCACCCAGCTCTATGCCGGCTGCCCTGGGACACGTTCCCAGAGCACCAGGACCTCCAGCCGTCAAGCTGTGCTGTGTGCGCGCAGCTGGGTCTTCGAAGGCCCTGTAACTTCAGGCCACATTCCCACCACCTGCAGGAACCCTCAGCAGAGTACCCAGCTGACCCAGAGCCCAACCCAGAGGTTGGCCCGAATGGGCAGCTGAGCCTGCTACTGGCTGCCACTCCAGGGCCAGGAAGGCCTTGTCCCAGGCCACTGAGGCTGTCCTTGAAGAAGTCCCCAGGGTGCAGCAAGCAGGGTTTGGGACAGCCTCAAGGGGCTGCAGACCCCTGCTTTGACCCTAGAGCCACTGGACAGAGCTATGTGGGCTCAGGGTGCCCTAGACAGCAGAGGGCACTGGTCCCTGACCCAGAGAGTGGTACACTCAGGGCCAACCTAGCAGGCTCCAGGCTAGTGCCCTGGGGGCCTGACTCTGCTCCCCAAAAGTGACTGGACCCTGGCTCAGCCACCACTGCCCGGAACCAGGCCAGAGCTTGCTGCCTCCCTGGAGAGCTCCTGCCACCAGCTGAGTTTCCATTTTCTTTTCCTTCCTTCAGCTATTTTGGTGCCATTCCGAAGGGAAAACCCACTTGATGTGCAGCGTTCCCAGGGTGAGGATAAGCTGCTCCCCCAGCCCAGCGGGAAGGCGGTGCTGGCAGCGGGAGGGGTCCCAGCCATGCTAGGGGCCAGGGCCACTTTCTGGTGTATCTGCCCTAGAGCAGGGAACCCCACACAGCCAGGAGCCAGGAGTAGGCATGCATCAGACAGGCCAGGCTGGGAGTGGGAGACGCCCTCTCTATATACTCCAGAGCCGTGGGCCAGTACATAAGGGGCAGTGGGTCTCCAGTGAGAGGGTCACACCCTCTAGTACCAGCGACCTGGAAGGGAGGGGAGGCACACCATCGGTTGGGAAGGCCTGCCAGGAAGACATTCCCAGTGCATACGCCATGGGAAAATATTTTATCAAAGAAATTTGAGTTTAAAAAAAAAAAAAAAGGAAAAACCTAAACATGAACCCCTGACATGGCCAGGCACAGAGGCTATTTTTACTGTCTCTCCTACCCCCACCCATGGCTGGGGAACTGGCCACGGTCCCCATGGAGGCACATCCTGCACCAGTGACGTCAAGCCTCGGAAGTGGGCATCCGGGGGGCTAGTGACCCCACCTTCCGGGACAGAGTCCACCGTGGGCTTCCCCGGGGTAGGCAAGAGGAGCCTGAAGTCAGGGAGGCCAGGGCCCACCTCAGGGTGCTGTGGAGCAGGGACCCCGGAGGACGGAGAACAGCGCCTCTGCACCTCTCCCAGCCAGAGCCCCCCAGGTGGGCCTGGGGACCCCATGTTGTCTGTGTCCTCCCAAGGCCAGGGGCCTGTGCTGTGCATGGAGGATGGGCAGGAAACCACGTGATGACTTTTGTCCCCCAGCCCTGACCCTTGCCTGTACTTGTCACCCCAGGTCACACACACAGAGGACTCAGGAAGGACCCTGGCTGGGGGCTTCTCAAGTGCTGTGGGGACCGGGCAGCCACGGGGGGTGGACCCAAGGTCCTGGGCAGTGGGTGCCACTGGGCAGGATCAGCAGGGCTGACACCATGTGGGTAGGGGTTCAGGGACGGGACAGATCCAGGTGCTCCTGGGCCCAGGTGGCAGCTGCCTCAGCTCGCACCCCCGGGTCCTCTCCACTCCCTGACCTCTGCAGTCCACCCTCTAGCCTGAGCCTCGGAGGTGGAGGGCTGGAGGGGGGTTCTGAGCACCAAGCCGACACTTCTATGTCCAGCAGGTGGTGAGGGTGCAGGGCTGGGCCATGCAGGGCTGGCGCACACGACCCAGGGGGAGTTTCGGCCTGGCAAGCTAACATGCCACAGCAGCAAGAGGGGACCCCTGGCTGCCCAAAGTACAGGCTCCCGGCTGTGGCTGCACTGGCCACGTGGGTATGCTGGGCCCATCACAGCGAGAGCCCCAAGAGAGCGCGCAGGTCCCATCCCTTCCTGCATCAGGGGCCCTGGCCCCAGCTACCCACTGTCCCCTCAGCTGCGAGGGAGGCAGGAGTCTGGGACTGGAAATAAAGAGGGCCAGGGGACAGGAAAGCGGGCCGCAGAGGCGCTGGGCCCGACCCGCGCGGGGCAGGGCCGGCCTGAGGTGCTAGGCCTGGGGCCAGGGACCTCCCCAGCGATGCCGAGGGCCAGGAACGGGCTACCAGTGGCAGCGGGCGGACGAGGGCCCGGGCTGCCCGCGGAGTCCTCGCGCCACTCTCAAGATCCGGGCGGGCGAGCTGCCCCCACGCCCTCGGGGGCCGCTCCCCAGGCACCCCAGCCCCCGCCAGAGCCTGAGCGCACCAGCTCTCCTCACAGGTCCCCCGGGTGCCCTTCTCCGGCAGGCCCCTGGGACGGCCCCTGGCGCCCGCGGAACGCACCCCGGCGGGCAGGCAGCGCCCGGCGGGAAGGCGCGGCCGTTTGCGTTTGAATCGCGCCGGCGCCCGCAGTGGCGCGCTCCCCTCCGCGGGCGGGGCGCTCCCAGCGGCGCGCCCCGCCCCTCCCGCTTTCCCACGCGGCCGCCGGCGCGTTCTCACGCCGCCGCGCCTCCTCCCCTGGGAACGGCCGGGGGGCGGGGACCCCGGGACCCAGAGGCGAAGGGGGCCCCTGGCGTAGCGGGGGAGACCCCGGGGAATGGGGAGGCACGGAGATGGGAGGGGCCGGAAACAGGGAGGGAGAGATGGGGACCCGGATGGGGGAGGGGACCCCGGGAGCGAGGGGAGGCCCTGAAGACGGCAGGGGAGGGGGGAGGGGGCGGGAACGGAGAGGGTCCTCGGATCGGCCTGAGGAGGGAGTCTCGGGAGGGGGTCCAGAACCAGGCGAAGCCTGTAGAGGGGCCCTGAGGGGAACCGGGTGGAGAAGACCTGGGAAAGGGGGTGGGGGAATCTCGGGCGCCTGAAGGGGGCGCCCGCTCGGGAGGGGGCAGCCGGAGAAGGTGCAGAGCCCGGAGGGGAGCTGGCGCAGGCGTCTGGCCGCTCGGGACAGGTTCCTTCCCGGTGTTTGGGATCTGGCGACAGGGCCGGGTGCTCCTAGCCTGGGGGAACGGCCCTAGGACCCGCTGCCTAGTGTGCGTTGGAATCTCTTCCTGCAGCCCCACAGGCTCACCCTTGTCTTAAGCTCAGACAGGCTTCTGCTAGGTGGGAACTTATGAAGTTTTAAAAGCGTGTCCCTCTTCGCGGAAATACAACTTCAAGGGACTTGTATCCTGCCCTCCAGGAGACTGCACTGCCCTATTAATGAAGTGCCACGCAAGGGTGATGCCCCACCGGGCCCCTGGGGACCCCCACCACGCTAGCCTGGTCTGCGGGGCCCCGCTTGAAGCCTGGACACCTGGTCCTGGGTGCCACGGGGCACGGGGGGAGCCCCCCTCACTCTGCCCAGGGCACGGGCAAGGGTGCTGGCTCCCCAGACCCCACTGCCCCCAGTGAGGCCCTGTCCGCTGAGCCACAGGCACACGTGGCAGCTGTGTCCAGGATCACTGCCCGCTGCTTCTGCAGAGGGGTGCGGCACGGTGACAGAGCAGGTACTCAGCACCGCAAGGCCCAAGACCCAAGGCCCAGGGTTCCACCCCAGTGCTGAGAAGGAGAGAATGCGCTTGGGGTCCTGGGTGCTTCTGAGCCTGGTGCTCACAGGGCAGGACGCCCCAGCTGTATGGCCCTCCTCACCAGCACTAGGGCTCCAAGACCTTTCTGGGGCGAGGGGCACCAAGGTACAGGCTGCTGTCCCCAACTCACCAAGGGGACCCTCACCAGGACAGCCTAGACCCATCCCCCACTCTGTCTGTGAGACATTGTCCTGTGCACAAAGAGGTGGGGGAGGGGCTGGGCCCGTGGGAACTGCCCTTGAGGCCAAGGGGCAGGAGACACAGGCAGGGGCCATAGGGGGCAGAGCCCCCGCCAGGGCTGCGTCCTGTCCCAGGCTCCAGACTCCCTGAGGGGGGCGGGGGGGGAGTCGTGATGGGACACCAGCTGGCCTCCAGGGAACAGGACAGCACTGTCCACGGACTCTGAAACCTCCCTGTGCAGGCCAGCCTCCCCATGCAGCCACAGGCAGGTGCCCTGGCTGCCCCGCCCCACACCTTGTCACCAGTGGACAGTGCTCTTGGGTGGTGGCAGCTGATCTGCTGAAGGTGGGGCACTGACTTCTTAGAGGGGGTTTCCAGCCCCTGGGCAGGTCACCTCAGGTCACCCTCAGGGCAGACAGCCTGGGGTCCGCAAGGTGCCCTGGGACAAGCTGGGAGGGTGAGGTGTGGAACAGACCCAGGCCAGCAACCTGGCACCTCATTGCTTCCTCTGGCTCAGCCCCGCCCCGTCTACCGAGGTGTCAGGCTGACACGTAGGCCGCAGGCAAGCCGTTGCCATTTGTTGGGGTGGCTCCAGGGGTAGGTCCGATCGGACATGACAGGTTGGGGCCCCAGACCAGCAGCGAGTGCCTGAGGATGGTGACACCTGTGTCCCCAGCCCAGGGCATCTGAGAGCCCTTACCAGGTGTGTGAGGTGTGTAAAGGTGTCAGAGGTTCTGTGCTCCTCGGGGCAGTGGGTGGGGAATGGACACTTGCTTTCTGACCCCTTGCACCTCCATGTTTGTGAGTCGTGGATGCTCTAGTGCCAGCCCCTAAGCCTCATTGCCTCCCCATGGAGGGCAGACCTCTGAGCCAGGTTCTGTGCTCCCGTGGGGCTCCACCCAGCCCAGACACCGCAGACCTTGGGGATCAGTGAGAACACACTGACTGGCAACAGTGGGGTGTTGGTGATAGGCCGTCAGAGTTCGCACAGACCTACCCCTTTGCTAAGTGGCAGGTGGTCCCAAGAGGCCCCAGGTCCCTGCCACCCTTGCCCTCCCCACTGAGGGTCAGCACCTGGGCTTGAGGTTGGAGGCCTGAATGACCGATTGTCCCCAGCTGGGCAGTAAGAGCCATGCCAGGGATCCAATGGACAGGGAGAGCCGCTGTGGGAGTTCCCAGGTGGCCGGCCTGTGGGAGGCACTTGGGTCACCACTGCTGGCACTAGCGCTGCCTGGGCCGGTTCCTCTGTAGCAGTGGGCCCTGACCTGGGTCCCAGCCATCAGCCACCACCTGCTGCCTGCACACCAGTGTAAGGCTCCCTCAAGACCCAGCCTTGAGTGACCCTGGGATCACACATGCCTCCCTCTCTGAGTGCCCACTCAGGAACTATGTCTGGGGTTTGAAGCTGTGACCGGAGCCAGTGTGGGCTCTCATACCCTCAGGCAAGGCGGAGAAGACACCTGTGTGGCCGCATGGAACCGGCTTCCCTGCTCTGCCTACTGCACGTGTGGCTCCAGCTAGGTCTTCCTGCGCCCTCCCCACCCCCGCACCTGGCGCCAACTGCCCACTGTTCAGGGTACGCTGGCTGGCACCCACAGGCACTGTGGCCACATCAGTGCCTGTAGTTCACCCGCACATGGACCCTGGGGAAGGGGAGCACTCAGGGAGGCACACACCAGACAGGTGGGTACCAGAACGGGGGCATCTGGAGAGGGCCTTGGACATCCCTGAAGACATGTCTCAGGAGGGGAGTGGGCCCAGGGCTAAGAGCAAGTTACTCATGTCCCCCGGCCCTGGGGTAGACAGGCCCGAGAGCCCTCCACCAGCTGGTCATCACCCCGCCAAACCTCCACCTGCAGTCAGCAGCGGGCAATGGTCCCAGGTCAGGCTGCAGCATGGCCCTAACTGCTCTGGCCCCATTCAAGTACCCTGAGGCCCATGTCGGAGCCCTTTCCCTTCCTCCAGCATAGATGTGGAGGCAGGAGGGACTGTGAGGCAGGCTGCTTGCCCCAAGACAGTTCTGAGCTGGCAGTGCCGGCCGTGTTGTGCCATGGCAGCCGGGCAGAAGTGCCCTGAGTCAGGCCAGCATGCCATGTGCATGCCTCGTGGCGAGCGTGGGAATCAGGTGCACAGGCGGACCCTGGGACCCGGCCCTAGGGAGCCTTCCCAGCCGTCCTGCCCCCTCACCTGGTGCCCACGCCCTCCCTCTGCACCCCTCCCTCCTCAGGTTTGGGCAGAGCCCAGACTTAGGGGGCTGAGGGGACTGCCAGCCAGTGCCAAGCTGTGCTGCTATGGGCTCAAGGCCTTGGCCTCTGCTCAGGGTTTCCTATGACCCCCATCAGCCCCTGCCCAGAACTGATGGTACCCACCCCAAGGGGGATGGTGCGCACCCTGGTCTGGAACTCTGGCCAGCCAGGGACCCTGTGACTGAGCTGGGAAACCCCTTTATCCAAAAGCAGAGGTGCTGGGCCCCCGAGTGCCAAGGCAGGGTGCTCAGTGTCCAGCAGAAGGCCCACATGATCAGTCACTACCCAGATGGTCCAGCATGGTCACAAGCTCACCCAGAGCAAGTGACCCAATGGCCAAGGAAGGTTGCTGGACACCTGAGTACCAGGAGATGGACGGGAGGCCCTGGGTGACAGGCCATCTTGCAAACGGGTAAGGCAGGCCATCTTGCAAACGGGTAAGGCAGGGCAGAGGCGGGCTGTGAACGGGGCAGAACCGGCTTTTCCAGCCGGGCGGGGGCAGGGCTCCCCGGGGCCCAGCGAGGGTGACGGGGAGGCCCCAAAGCGCAGGCAGCGGGCGTGGGAAAAGCAGCGCCTGTGGTTCCCGAGGGTGGGGCCAGGTCCTTGTGGACGGCACCGCGTTTATCTGCGTGGCAGTGACTCAGCATGAGCCGACAGCCCTGCCCCGCGCAGGCCCCGGTCCTGGGGGACTGTTGCCCCCCAGCACAACACAGCACCCCTCCACTTGCACTCCACCACCGCCCACACCCGCGTCCTCCACACCTGCATCCCCTCAGGTGGACTGGTCAGAGCGGAATGTGGTGGCTCTGCGCTCGCAGCCCTTTCCTGCTGGACCTGGCATGGGCTCAGACAGCCCGGAAGCCCAGGAAGCTCCCAGGCCCAGAGGCCTGGTCTGAGACCCAGGCTGAGTAAGGCAGCCTGGGGTGTGGGAGGAACCGCTGAGCTCAGGTCAGGGACTGCCTGTGGAAAAAGTGGGTGCTGGGACAGATTGAGGGAGGGGTCCTGCCTCCCCAGGAGAGCCTCACCCCCTGCTGCCCCAGATCCTGTGGGATGCAGGGCTGGAGGGGGCAGGGAAGTCACAGGTAACGCAACTTGGTGTGTTGAAAGGCCTGTGGGAAGAGGGCGTGTGGGCAGGATAGGTGCCGCCCGACATGGGCACACCCTGGGGCTCTGGCAGTGTCAGCCTGGGACACCTGTTGGCTCTCACGGAGCCCCTGCATGGGGAAGTGCCGCGTGTGATCAGTCTTCTTGCTGGGCTCTGGTGATGTACCTGGAGCCCACCCACTCTGCCCTGGGGTACAGCCCTGTCATCTTGTCCAGCACTGACAGGCCCCCCAGGGTCAGGACACAGGTGCAGTTGGCCCTGGCCTTCCTGTCCTAACCCTGAGTGGTAGCCGAGCCACAGGCTGAACTGGGCCCCTCATAGGACAGTCATGCTCAGAGGCTCCCACATGGAGCTGAAGAGGTTTGGCTCCCAAGCCGCTGAGGTGGATGGGCTGGGGAGATGGGTCTGCCAGGACCACTGGGCCACCCTGATCCCACATCCCACACTCTGCCGAGCTGGTCAGGAGCCCCAGCCTGGCCTCGCCCCGAGGCTCTGGGCTGAAGGGCAGCTGGGCAGAGTCCCTAGGGGCCTCAAAAAATAAGAGAGACTAACACTCAAGTTGGGCTTCCAACAGGTGGTGGCCTGAGCCCAAGGGCCGTAGCATGGCATGGAAGTAGACCTGCCATGGTCTGTCTACGTGAAACCTCAGGTTCAAACCCCATCTGCCAGGAGTGAACAGAGGGCTGGGGGGCACAATAGGGGCCCAGGGAGGGCCCCCACCTGTCCTCATTGCCGATCTCTCCCCCAGACACATAACTGTGACCAGTACTGGAGGGTCTCCAAGGACTTGGGGGAGCTAGTGCGGCACAGTGGTCAGCAGGATGGCCCTGTGGCGCAGGTGAGGGGGTGGTGGGAGCAGCACAGGGGTGACATGGGAGTGCTAGCTTCTGGAGGTGACAGATTGGAGCCAGTACTCAGGCCAGGGCTGGAAGCAGCATGCACAGGCCCTGCAGGGCCGTTTCCACCATCCTACTCTCTGGTCGGCTCTGCCCATACCTGCATGACAGGTCGCACACACATCTGTGCATAGGTGCACCTGTGTGCTCACACGCACATGTCCACACTGGGTACACGTAGGTGTATGCTTCCTCCTGCACACTGCACAGACACATGCCCACACATACGTGCTGGCGTACATGTGTGAGTGTCCCCACTGGTGCTGCGTCTCCTACCCTCCAAAGAGAGGGCGCCATAGTCTGGGGGCGGGGGTGGGGTGCACAGGAGGGCTTGGAACCCTCCCCTGGACTCATCTTGAGGCTGAGAGACCAGAGGAGGGACTGTCACTTGGAGTGGGTGGAGGCTACCAGGAGCCTGAGGCCGGTGTCCCCATCCCCAGCATGGCATACTCAGCTGCAGCCCCAAAAAGTCATGTGGCTGTCTCCACCAGGCTGTCTGTCTTTACAGCAGGGCCATTGTGGCTGCCCTGTCCCCAGACTGCCCCAGCACTTCCACCTGAGCACAGGAGCACTGTGGGCATCCTGATAGCTCTCTGCTCCCCACAGCATGGCCTTGTTGCTGCCCTGGAGGATGTAGAGCAGGGGGTCCAGCCTCAGTCAGAGCCCCTACTTCCCCAGGCAGACAGCGCCTGGACAGGGGCACCATGGGAGCTGGGGCTACCAGCAGAGGCCAGACAGGCGGTGGGGGCAGGGAGCCCACCAGATGGAGGTCTCACCTCCTGAGCTCTGAGCGGGGGCTGGAGGGGCTGGGATGGCCCTGGCTGCGGTTAATCCAGGGCCATCTGGAGAGAAATGTTTGCCAAGAAAACTATATGAAGGTCCGTAGGCCTGGGGGCTCCCACTGCTGGCCAGGGCTCCACAGCCTTGCTGCCCTCTGCTCCACATGAACCCTGGGCGCCTGCCAGCTGGCCTGCCTCCCTGGTATTCACGGAGGTGGGGGCCTCGCAGAACCAGCAGGGGCCACCTCAGGCCTTATACAGGCCTGTACCCCAGCAGCCCCCAGCCCCACCTGCCAGCCTGCCCAGTACCGGCTGGTTTAGAAACAGGCTTTTTGGCCATGGGCTTATCTCCTCATCACCAGTTGGCCACCCCGCCCCTTCCAGGGGTTTTCAGGCCCCCTGATCCCTAATCAGCAGATCTCCCGCCCAGAACACATTTCTCAGGGACCTTTGAGCCCCAAGAATGTCCCAAGGTGTGAGTTCCCTGTGGAGGAAGCCCAGAGAAGCCAGAGCTTATCAGCCTCTGAACCTTTGCCCTCCTTGCAGGAGTGGGGGAGGGGGAGCAAGCTCTAAGAGGTGACAGTAACCTGGCTCACAGCTGCACTAGTAGCTCCAAGCCTGTCCCTGGGCAGCCTCACCACACTATGTCATCCTTGATTGACAGGTGCTGTGACCACCCACAGAGCCAGGTGAGCCAGGCACCACCCACCATGGCACTTTTTCTGAGGGCCTCAGCCCCTTGACATACCCCAAAAGGAGGACTTGGCCCTTGAGAGCTAGGCTGGGAGGAGGGATGAGGGGATTTGTGCGCAATGCACACAACAGGGCTGAGAACAGAGAAGGCCAGGTGCCTGGATAGGAGGAGGTACACAAGGACACAGGGAAGTCTGCAAAGAAGGGTCCTAGGCATGGCCAGGTGGACCCAGATCAGGGCTCAGGACTGCCCCGTCTGTCCAGGCGCAGCCCAGAGCCTGTGACCTCCCTGGCTGCTGGCTAGAGGCAGCAGACCTGCAACCCAGCCCCCTTTGCAACTGCTCACAGCTGCAGCTAGACACTAGAGCCCGTGGGTGTGCTGGGCTCTCTCCTGCTGCCTTTGCTGCAGTAAGGTCTTCTGGGAGGAGCTGCACCTGGCCATGTGGCTGTGCACTTCCACAAGGTCCTACAGGGCCCCATCCCAGCCAGCAGCCCCATCTGAGACTGGGCAGGCCAGGCAGCGGGCAATAAATGTGAGTGCTGGTGCCATGGCTTTGAACTCATTCTGTAGCCCAGGCTGGCCTCAAACTCCTGACTAGTCTTCTGCCTCAGCCTCCCAAATGCTGAGATTACAGGTGTGCACCACCACACCTGACTGGACTCTTCTGTCCACTCTAGTTCCACAAATCTTCTGGAGCCCCCTTGGCAAGCTCCCAAGGACACAGAGGACATAGTTTCCTGAGAGCCAGGGCCCTGAGCCACATGTGACCCATGAGATGTTTCCACAGCCAGGGCAGGGAGAGGCTATCACTGGGTGGACAGTACCAGCCCCCACCATGCTGCAGGGTCCACTATGAAGGGACTGTGGTCACAAATGCACTCCCTGGAAATAGCTGCACTGCTGTTGCTCAGGAGGAAGCTGAGACCTGGATGCCCCCTGCCAACCATCCCGGAGGGCCCAAGGGTGCCAGGGAGGAGGAAGGGGCAGGCAGGCAGGGCTCCCCCAGGTGAGGGTGGGAGCGGGAGGCCCAGCGGCCCCCGCTTGGCCCTGCAGGAGCATGTACCTCCTCCTCACTCACCCCCCAGGAATGTGCCCCCCCACATCCCTTTCCTATACTTCCTGCTCCCAGAGGAAACCACTCTGATTTGGCCAAAGAACCTAGGCGGATGCCTCCAGGCAAGGGGGACAGGGCCAGGGCCAGGGCGGACAGCCGCTGCCGTGCCAAGACCACCCATAGCCCAGGTGTGCAGGCCCAGCTAGGATCCCCTGGGTCCCTGGGACTACAGCCCAGGCCACTTGACCCCCACAGCCCAGACAGGATTTGACAAACAGGAGAGGGCTTGGAGGTGGGCAAGAACAGACCCAGCTGAGCCAGGGTCCTGTCAGAGCCAGCCCAAGTCCAGACCTTCCCCTCTACCTGCTGTGCAGCTTCCAGCCTGTGCCTGAGCTTCAGGCACCAGTGCTCAGGGAGCAGGGTGGCCTGGACACAGCTTCAGGGAGGGAGAGCCTGCAGCTCCACATCCTGCCTGGGGCGGGGGGGGGGGTTGCAAGGAAGTTGACTGAGGGCATCAACTGCGGCCCAGTCCAGCTACAGCCTGAGCCTCTACTCCCAACTGGGCGCAAGGGCAGCAGCTGCCCCAGACAGAGGCAGAACATGGACTAGGACACTGTGCCCTACCTCCAGGTCGGTTCTGGTCAAGCCTGCTGGTGCCTGGACCCCTGCCCCGGGCTTAGTGGCCACGCCTACTGGCCCAGGCATTTCCTGCATTCTCGCCCCTCTATTGCCCAGCACAGGCTCGCCCTGGCTAGGAAACCCCTCCGTCCCGGCCTTTGGGAAGGGGGCCTCTCAGCCCCGCCCCGCTCTGTCCAGGAGCTGGGACAGTCATCGTGCTGACAGGGTAGCTGTGGCCCCCAGAGCCGGCCGCGCTGATCAGCCAGGCGGGCAGGCAGGAGCCCCGGTCACAGTGATTGTCTGCAGCGGTTCCTGCCCGGGCGCCCTTCCTCAGCGCAGGCCGGTGCTGGCCAGGGCTGAGTGTTTGTTATTTGATTCCTATCCTCTCTCAGCCCTTCTACCAGGTGTCTGGGCTGCTGGGAAGAAACACTCTCCTCTTTCCCACGCTCCCCGACACATTTTAATGAATTAGCTGGAGGCCCCGCCTCCACTGCCTGCTGCCTCCCTCTCCTGCTTGGTGCCTTTAAGGTGGCCGCAGGCCTCTGCACGGCCCTGGCCAGCTGCCCCTTCAGCACTGTCCTCCCCAGGCCCGCCCAGGCTGCCCCATCTGCCCCAGCCGGGGCCCCCAGAACACGCCCACAGCTGCCCACTGCCCTAGCCCTCCAAGGAAGGGAGTGGGGCTCCTGGGGGAGGAGGGAGCCCCACTTGCACTTTCTGAGGAGGACATCCTGAGGCCAGGGTCCCAGGGACCAGCCTCACAGTCAGGGAGGGAACCCCAGGCCCTGGACCAGAGGTCACCAGGGTCCTCTGAGCCCCCTCCCCTCCCTGACACTAGTGGCATTTGGGACAAATGTCCACCTTTTGGATGTGTCCTTCCACAAACATTTGAGCAGGGTTTACCAGGAGGTAGCACCCCCAGCCTCCCCACCCTCTCCTCAGTGGGGCTGCTGCGGGAGGAGGACTGGGGTGCTGGCCTCAGGGATCCAGCCTGAGCACTGGATCCAGTACAGGGGCAAGAGATGGCCCAGCCCTCCCAGGGCAGCAGGGTCACCTGGACCCCACAGCAGCCAGGTGTGGGGCTCTGTCACAGACAAACAGCGATGACCCTCACTCCTGCCCTGGGCGACGTGACCTCAGGGTAGGCTCCCGCCACGCCACCCCTGCCAGGGCTGTGCAAGCCATCCAGACCTCACCAGGGCCGCCGCCGATTTCACGGCCCCGTGGCGGCGGCCTCGAGTTCCCACACTGAGCTCACACAGGCCCCTTTGTCTGCTGCCTGCCGCGGATGTCAACAGGACTTTTCTCCCAGGCTCTGCTCTGCCAGGCATCTCGGATGCCTTCTCCAGGCCCTGCCAAAGCCCACCTGGGCAGCAGCCTATCTGGGAACCCACCCCTGTCCTGAGGGGCAGCCCCAGGCTTGGTGATATCGAAAGCAACATTCCCTGCCACACCTTCCTGAAAGCCCAGACCAGGGAAAGAAGCGGGAAGCAACCAGGAGTTGGCTCTTGCCTTCCTGAGTGCGTTCCCCGCACCTCCTCCACACCTAGCCTGGTGCCATACTGAGGTCCAGCAGCCCAGCAGCAGGACAGCTCCTGTGTTTAGGAGCCCAGAGATGCCAGCTGCAGAACCTGAGCCTCAGCATTCCCACCTGCACAGTGGGGAGGCCCCGCTCAGGAGAGGCACGGAGGCTCGAGGGGTCTGTTTAGGGGTCAGATGAGTACAGACAGACTTGAGCTCAGAAAGACCAGTGCAGGCTCCCAGAGCACCAGGATGGCCCCAGGGGAGCCTGGCCTCGCTCAAGTCAGCCTGGGTCAGTCTGAAAGCCTCTGGCCAGGGCTAGTGTTCCTGCTGGCATCCCCTGGCTCTCCCCTCCAGAGCACAGGCAGGGTGGGGGCAGCCCATGTGGATGGGGGTCAGGATGCCCTGCAGCAGTAGGCAGGAGCATCCCCATGGCCTGGCAGGGTGGTCCCCCTCAGGCCCAAGCCGCCTGCTTGGAATTCCCGACCTGGCCTCCGAAGGAATTCAAGCCCCAGCATGCCCTGGCCTGCTGTTCTGCGAGGTTGAGAATCATTCCTCCTTAATTTCCAGCCACCGCAGGCAAGCTGTAAACTGTAAAACCTAATGAGGAAAAGCAGCCAGGCCTCCCGGTCCTGTCAGTTGCTACAGCTTCAATAAAAAGTGGGTGGGTTTTACAGTTTGGAAAAGAGACTTCGGAATCCCTCTCAGTGTACCCTGGCGCCTATCGGGCTGGGCACTGGCCAGGCCTGGTGGCCCTGTTCCGGCGGACAGGAACAGCCACAGGGCAGAAGTGGCGGCCAAGAGGAAGATCAGTGGCTGCCCGCCCCATCCGCATCAGGAGAGGGGACCCCTGCAGGAGCCAGCGCGGTGGGGACACATAGGCTGGCCGGGTCACCAGGAAGTCGCCTTCCGCAGGAAGGAGCAGGAGCCCGAGGATTATGTACCCCAGTCGCTCGCGGACCAGTCACCGGCCGAATGCGGAGCCCAGACCCGGCCTGGGTCTGGTGGGCCGGAGGGACCATCGGCATGGTGCAGCGGAAGGAGGCGGGGTCTACAGAGCGCAGACACAGGTGGCGGCAGGGGCCCCGGGGCCACCTGGCGTAGCCAACCAGCGCCTGCGACCAGCGCCCCCTACCGAGGGGACCGCGGCCACCGAGACACGCCCCCGCCACGCCCCCACGTGGGTGCGGCCCAATTGCGGGCCTGCCGGCGCGCGCGTCACGATCGTCCATTGTTATGCAAATATAAGGACCGTAAAAAGCGCCTGTGCACTGTGGGCGAGCTGGAGCCGCGCTGCGTGGGGGAGGCCTGTATGTCCAGTGTGGAAGCACAGCCGACCCCAAACGAACGCAGCAGGGACCGGGAAAGGGACTGAGCCCGGGACCGCGCGCGTCGCCCGGCCCGGCCGCGTCCCGCCCCGCCCCGTGAACACAGTGTCCGACCCCGTCGCCCGCCCTTCCGGGCGCGGCTGGATGCGGCGGGGGCTCCCGGCCCGGAGCGCGCAGGAGCGGCGTGCGGGGCCTGCGGGCGCCGCGCCCTCCATGCGCCCAGGTAGCCGGGGGCCCTCACCGAAGCCGCCGCCGCCGCGTTGAGCCCCGGCCCGGCAGTCGGCCAGCGCCCGGCGGCAACATGAGCCAGGCCGAGCTGTCCACCTGCTCGGCACCGCAGACGCAGCGCATCTTCCAGGAGGCCGTGCGCAGGGGCAACACGAGGGAGCTGCAGTCGCTGCTGCAGAACATGACCAACTGCGAGTTCAACGTGAACTCGTTCGGGCCCGAGGGTCAGACGGCGCTGCACCAGTCGGTCATCGACGGCAACCTGGAGCTGGTGAAGTTGCTGGTCAAATTCGGCGCCGACATTCGCCTGGCCAACCGCGACGGCTGGAGTGCGCTGCACATCGCCGCGTTCGGTGGCCACCAGGACATCGTGCTCTATCTCATCACCAAGGCCAAGTACGCGGCCAGTGGCCGGTGATGCCCGCCGGACCTGTGCCCGGCCCGGCCCGGCCCGCGTCCGTGTCATCTCTGCCGTTCCTTCCCGCCAACTACCTCGGTGTGCGCCGGGTTCGCCGGCCCTTGGCGCCCGCAGCCACGGAGAGCACGGCGCGCGCGCCCTGACCCGGCACGCGCCCCTCTCCGGCCAGCGCCTCCCAGCGGCGGGCGCAGCGCCTTGCCTCGCGGGTGGGGGCGGGGCGCGCCCGGCGCCTTTGAAACCCGAGTTCCGCAGCCGGCGAGCTCGGAGCCCGGACACCGGATCCCGCGCCCAGTGCGTTCTCTCCGAGGCGAAGGCGCGCGGCGACGGAGACGCCCGCGACTCCTGTATTTATCACGTGTGTGTATATTTGTGGGTGAGGTTTGTGCGCCTGGTTTTTTTGTTTGGAAAATATTGTGCGTGGTCAATACGGTTCTATGGGGGAAAGATGGGTTTTTTCTTCTAGTCTTAAAACTTAAAAACTTGAGTCTACCATTTCTTGGTTGCACTGAAAATACCACCTAGCCCCACGGTTTTCCCGCCCCGCCCCTCCCCTCCCCTCCCCTCCCCCGCGTGAGCGTTTGGGGAGCCCCGCCCCCCGTTGGAGTTCGCCACCCTCGCTCCCACCGTGCGGGGTTTGCGGAGTTCGCGCGCGGCTCTGGGAACAGGGGCGCGGGGACCTCACCCTTCCGAGTGAGCGCTAGTGTAAACAGTCGGTTGCACACTTTTTTTTTAAAGTAAATGGATTTGCCGCGATTAAATGTCATAACATTTATGACAATATAAAATATTAACCTATTTTAAAGCCAAGTTTTAGTTGTATTTTTGACTCTTGGTTATGAACCCAGTTTTAAAGGGCGTTTTATTCAGCGTTGTGAAGGCAACAGTGTACCCATATTTATATTTTTATAAAATGTCCTTATGACTGTGAATCTCGCGTGCGATTGCTAGTGAGCTGGAGGGTCGCTCGCCCTGCCTCGGCCTCCCCGACTAGAGCATCCGGACCGAAGAGTCTGCCATGGGGGAGGGGCTGCCCGAGGAGCTGGACCGGGCAGAGGCGGCCTTCCTGGTTTGCGCGGTTCCAATTCTCTATGCAGCCCCACACCCCTTGTTGTTTTGATCCTGGGAAATAAAAGGGAGGCTGAATTATTCAAATTTAAATGAGGTTTCCCCTTCACAGAAGCGCTGCTGACCCTGCGTGCAGAAATGGGGCGCGCTGGAGGACACAGGTGGGAGGAGGCGCTTCGTGCTGGCCGGGCACGCTCGGCCTCTCCTCGCCTTTATGAAACCGCGTGAGAAGAATATGTCGTTAATGCCGCGGAGCAGGCATACATTGGAACAAGCACAGATTACTCCGAAGGGAGTTCTGTGTTTTTTCTACATGCAAATGCCTTTTTAATTATGTTAATTAATGTTAAGACTTCTAGGCTTATGTGGAAGCTCTGTATGGGTCCCGGTTTGATCACTTCCAACTGGACAAAGTCTGCAGCACGTTCCTGAGCGTACAATAGACTTGTAGCCCAGCGTGAAAAATAAATTTTTCATTTGAACTTTTTATATTAAAAAATTCTTGGGTGTTTTTGGTCCTGGCACAAGTCACAGAGGAGAGGGTCAGACCTCTCTCTGCCTCTAGGGCACCCACCCTCAGCAGCCACATCCAGGCTAACCCCAACAGGACTTAGGAAACCCAGGGGCCACCCCTGGCCCTGCGGCTGGTGCCACCCTTGCTTTGGGTTCTCTTGCTGTCTGCACCTGCTCAGCCTCAACCCAGTGCTGGGTGACCAGGCCCCTCTGCTCTTCACCTAGGGCCTAGAGGGCTGCAGGTTTGGGGGACCTAGAAGTAGCTTGCCCCAGGAGTCACAGGCCTGGGCAGTCATTCCCAGAGGGCAGATCCTACATGAGCTGAGGGACGAGCTTGGACAGGAGTCCAGTGTGCAGAGCTGTTACCCAGGAGCAGAGGCTGGAAAGGGGGCCTGTTGGGAGATTCAGGGGACCCTGACAGGTTGGGGGGCTACCCTAGCAGCAGCAAGCTGCAGAGCAGGGGTCCTGGTGAGCAGGGCACATGGTAGGCAGGGAAGCTGTCCTCCTGATGCCACGGGGTCCCTGTGGAGCAGCCTGTCGGCCTCCCTGTTCTGTGTTGTCCAGCACCTGCTCCTACCCTGGATGAGCTTAAAGTCAGTTACCCAGGCCTTTGGTGCCCATGTATTGGCCTGGAGCCTGGACCTGGACTGTCTGTAGCTGCCAAACAAAGGAGCGGAGCTTCGAGGTGGAGCATGTAGCCTTGTGTGCCTGCCCTGGGCCGTACGGGTGTCCAAAGGCTGAGGTCAGGCCTGGGTACCACCATGCACAGAAGTGGGAGAAGGACCTTGGACATGGAAGCCATTAGCCTGCAGTGGGCCCTGTGGCTGCCACCCAAGGGGGTGGTTCAGTGCCCGGGCAGGGGGTCACCTCCCCGGCATAGACACCAGGTGGGACCTGCTGTCTTCCCCCAGATACAGTTCCCCACCACGGCCCTGGGGGGTGGGGGACAGGGCTGCTCCACTGGGCAGAGTCAGCAGATCGTACACGTATGTCATCCTGCAGAGACGCCCAGCGCAGAGCCCAGGTGTCAAGAGACCAGGACAGGACGGCGGGGGCAGCCCCCCTAATTCATCCCACAGGAGACCTGGGTGGAGAGGGTTGTCTGAGCCATCTGGCTAGTGAGCAGAGGAAGAAGTTGCTGACTTTGGCATGACCAGGGCAAAGCTGCACTCCCCCTCCAGGGCCTCTGCATGCAGCTGCCTGCCCATGGGTGCTGGCCGGTGGTGTGGTGTGGTGCGCTGGTAGCCAGTGGACTCCCTGGGACATCCTCACCACTGGTGGGGAGGAGACCTGAAGCCAGGACTGGTGGTGGTGCATGGTTGTAACCCCAGCACTCAGAAGCTGAGGCAGGAGAACTGCCTGGACTTCTTAGTTCTAGGTAACCTCAGTTACATAGACCCTGTCTCCAAAAGAGAACGGACACACAGATGACCCAGTTCCTCTCCTATTCTGGCCTCCAGGGTCTGCAGGGCAGTTGTGGCTGTCAGGCCACTGAGGGGGCAGGCCTGGGGCACTTAGGGGAGGATTTGGGAGACAACAAGCCACCCAGCTGCCCTGTCCAGGGGTGGTCGGCCACAGCACGACCCGACCCAGCTGCACAGGGAGTGCAGGGTGCAAAGCCGGCCAGGGAAGGGGCCGACTACACAGAGGGCTGAGCCCTTGTAGCCCAGCGGGAGAGGACAGAGGGGGGCGCGAGAGTCTGCGAGGCCTTAGAGACCGGGAAGGGGGATGGGGGGGCAGCTGGGAACAAAGCCGGGAGCACAAGGCACGGCCGAGACCCCTGGGAGGCCTCGGCGAGACCCTCGGGCTGCGGTCTGGAGGCACCCACACCCCCACCCCAGCCCTGGCAAGCATTCCTCGGCTCGCGGTCCATCCGTCTGTTGGCGTTTCTCCCCACGCCCCCTCCAGAGCTGCTGCCCCATTCATCCCGAGGCCTCTGCCCTCTGCCGCGCCGGCGCTCGGCTAGCAGCTGCTATGCTAATAAGGTGGGCGGGCGGAGCTGGAGAGGGGGTCCGGAGGGGCGGGGCCTGGGGTAGAGGGCGTGGCTTTGCTGGGAACCGGAGCTGTGGTCAGAGGTTAGGCTGAGGGTGGGTGGGGCGGGGCCTGGAAGGGCGTGGCTAGCGATGGGGCGGGGTCTGGGTGGGTGGGGCGGGGCTAGGGGCAGCAGCTTGGCGCAGAGATCCCGTGCTTGGAAAGGCCGCACCCGCTTTCCAGAGCGCGCCCGCCTGATGGGCGGGCGGGGCGGGGCGGGGCGGGTGATGCTGTCTGGCCGGGATTGGGCGGTGTCCTTCTGGTCCGCATCTCGGGGTGGGCCGCAGGCAGGTTCGTCGGGTGGAAGCGCAGGTGCTGCTGCTCTGTGGCCGCAGCTCGCTCCCATGCCACCAGCTTTGCGGGGACCCTGGGGCACCCCGTGACCTTGGGCCCAGCGGGGCGCCGCGGAGAAGGCGCAGCTCGGGTAGCGACAGGGCGGCTGGGCACAGCGCGCAGGTTCTCAGCACCAGACGCCAGGACCAGCGGGACCTGGCTCTGCTGCTTAGATGGGTGGTAAGGAAGCCCCAAGAGAGAAGCCAGGAAGAGCACAGAGGCCTATAGCCTCCCCAGCGTCTCCCCCATTCTATCCAGGGGACATGGCATGGGGCTACGCCTGGAGAGTTCTGTTCAGAGTCGCCTGCCGCGGGACAGGCTACACCCCACCCTCCCTGGAGTGGGTGGAGTTCCTCCGGGCACCCGGTGCCATCTGGCGCCTGCAGATGGGAAATCCCAAGGGGGCTGGGTGAAAACATTCCATAACCCCTCCAAGGTGAAGAGTTCACACTGGAAAAAGTGCTATCACCACCCCAGAAGTGTGTCCCTCACTCCTGGAAAGGCTGGGGCGGGTGGACCAGGTCCATGGCTGACTTTAGGGTCTTGCTCCTTGGATTTGTGGGTAGCTCAAAGCCAGCCCCCACCTCCCCCAATTTTGATAACACTTCCTATTTTAGTATATGTGCTGCCGAATCGAGCACGTTGACAACACTTCCTGTGGCCCAGCATGGTGACACACACCAGTGATCCCAGCACTGTAAGAGGGTGAGACAGGATTACAAGTTTGAGCCCAGCATGGACAACTTAATGACTTAGGGAGACCCTGTCTCAAATTTTTTTAAAAAATAGGGCTGGGGATGTAGCTCAGTGCAAAGGCCCTGGGACAAATCACCATGGTCATGTGTGCATGCTCAAGCACAGGCACCCAAGGACCTTTCCTCAAAGTTGTTCCTGCACGGCTGCCCACAGCTCTTAGGCTGGAACTCAGTCACATACTCAGTCTCACTTCTGACCTCAGCCTCCCAGCCTCACCCTCATGTGCAGTGCTGGCTGCCTAAATGCCCAAACCACACAAAATTTGGCCTGTGTGTATTCCCTGCCTTGCCCTCCCCCCTCAGAGGATGTGCTCCATACTCAGGTTTGTATATTTGTACTGAAGAAACTAGAAACTCAGGGTTCAGCGAAAGACTGAACAGGAAACAGGACCCTTCGTAAGTGTACACTGCAGCCAGCCCACCTCGCTGACAGCCACACAGCCCCAGGCAGGAAGTTGGGCTCTGTGTGTCCAGACTGGGGCAGTGTGCCCAGAGCACCCTGACGAGGTGAGCACTGAAGTCCAGGTGCACCCCAAGGTGCCCGCATCTGCCACATAAACATACGGCCCTGGGAACTGAACTCCTTAGTATGGAGCTAATCCCCAATCCTTTCTTCATTCTTATTTTTGAGACACAATCTTGCTAAGTCACTAAATTGCCCAGGCTGAACTGAAACTTGCAATCTTCCTGCCTCAGCCTCCCAGAGCTCTGGGATTACAAGTGTGCACCACCATAGCCAGTTTGTCTCTTTTCTTGGATAAGAGGAATCTGCTGAGGCCTGGGTTCCTGAGGCCAGGCTTCGGAGAGAACACTGCCTCACCAGCTTTCCTCAAAGGACCTGCATACATGTCTTTTCTCATTTTGATCAAGGCTGGGATAAATCATTAAGTCAATCATTCCTGTTTCTAGAAATCAGGTTTGTGGTGGTTTGATTGGCAAGCAGTAAAGCAGCCATCGAGAGTGTGATAAGGTCTGACAGACACTTGTGTCCATGTAACCAGCACCACAGCCAGAATGGAAGATACTTCATCACTCCACAAGACTCCCAAGCTCCCAGACAGCTCCTTTCACCCATGCCAGGCTGCCACTGATCCTCCAGGCCTTAGCTCGGCATTGGCTGCACAGCACACGCCTTGTGCAGTACAGTATGGGAATGTGAGCCAGGGCAGCTGGGCGCAGGGCAGGTAGGGAGAAAGCACCCTGCTGAGGACCCGATCCTGCTGCACAGTGAGTGGGCACCAGGGACAGAGAGAGGGAAAGGAAAGGAGGGAGAGAAAAGGAAGGCACACCAGGGCCTGGCATCTGCACGTGGCTGTCACCTGTGTCCCAGCTCCACACAGAGGCAGCACCTGGATGGGGAACAGCAAGGCCCAGCAGTGCTGGTGTGGACGAGGGCGTCCAGTGACCTGGAGACCCCACTGCACAGCCAGAGCTGCTGACAGGAGAGGGTCATTCACACCCAGGGGACAGTGGGGACAGCCCACAAAAGTGTTTGAAAGGACCCAGATGTCAGCTTGTGAAGGCTTCAAGGCAGTTACTGTATTTCCAAAAGCCTGGAGGAAGCTGCGTAAAGGAATTACAAGGGAGGGTGGGGAGATGAACTGTTAGAGAATATCAGTAAAGAAATAATTTTATAAAAGAATCAGAAACACTTTGCAGAACAATTTGGCAGCTGCTTAAAATGCTAAAAAATAGTTTCCATGACAACTCTAAGTCTGTGTGTGTCCTCAAGAAAAATTAAGACACAACCACAAAAAAAGCATTGCATAACAGTCCCAAGTAGCAGCATTCCCAGTAGCCAAAATCAAAACAACCCAAGCACCAAGCACCCAATAAAGGGACAGATGAATGTGTCCACACACCACGGAGCACCATTCGGCCTCAATGAGCAATGCAGTTGGCAGTGCCAGGCACAGATCACAACAGACTCCACGGAAGATGGCAGGCTCCACTAAGAAATACTGCATGACTCCACTTACAGGGATTGCCCAGTACGGGGCAGGCGGGTGGGATGGGGAGTAACTGCTAAGATAAGAAGGGTTTCTTTTGGAAGTGACAAAAATATCCTCAAATGATTATGGAAAAGGAAGTAGAGGCCCATCCCTGTAATCCCAGCACTCAGGAGGATGAGGTAGGAAGACCACCATGAGTTGAAGGCCAGCCTGGGCTACAGAGCAAGACCATTTCAAAAATCCCAAACAAAGTTGGGGGCATGGTGGCACATGCCTGTAATCCCAGCACTTGGGAGGCTGAGGCAGGAGGATTGTTGCAAATTTGAGAGCAGCCTGGGCTACAAAGTGAGCTCAAGGCCAGCCTGAACTGCACAGGGAGAACTTGTCTCAGAAAGACAAAATAAATAAATAAATAAAAATCCCAAACAAAACAAAATTTTAAAAAACAGGTTTGAGCGCAGCTTGGACTACAATGCAAGTTCAAAGCCTAGATTCTGTTAAGACAGACTTTGTCTCAGTAAGCAGAAACACAGGCCCTGTAGTTTGAGCATATAATATGCAGCCCTCCAGCCTGGACAGTGGTGGCAGTTTTCAGTCTGGACACCTTGTGGGCAACAAAGCCCAGTGTCATGCACAGCAAAGCCTCTTCCTGAGTGTCTTGGTTACTTTTTTCTCGTTGCTGAGACAAAATACCCAACTCCCAAAATGAAGGAAGGAAAGGTTTACTTAGCTTACAGTTTGTGGAGGTTTCAGTCCATACTTGGCTGGTTTTGAGGCAGAGTGGCACACGGCAGAGGGCAAACTGTTCAGGGCAGCTGAGCACAGCAGAAACAACCAGCAAAAGGGAGGAATGGCCGCGTGAATAAAGCAGGCAGCCTCTTTGTCTCCCTTCCATATACAAACTATTCCCCCAAGGGTACAGCTCTCACACCCATAATCCCAGCAAACTATCTGCCCTAGGGCGGGTATAGCTCTCACACCCACAGTCCCAGCACTGGATCATGAATCAGTCATAAACTCTAAAAGCCACCCCATAACTAACTGCATGAGGATTTGGGGGGACATGCAGACACGAACCGTAACACTGAGGTCCTGAGCCATGCTGGGAAGCAGCTCTCACTCTGCTCAGTGGGACCCCGTTGGTAACCACCATGCTCCAGCAGCTCATCCTGGGGACCCAGGTGTCTGGCCCTGTGGCCTCCAGGAGGGCTGGGCCTTGGTGAGGGGGTATGTGGAAGAGAACTCCCTGGCAGGGAAGTATCTGTGTAAGGCTGGGGGCAAACCTCCCCACCCCCCACTGGAGGAAACACCAGGCCTCAGGGTTGCCACCAAGGGGGCAAGGCAGGGGGACCAGCTCTAACCTAGGCCATCATTACAGGTAGCAGAGGGTCAGCTCCAGATGGTAGCTCAGTCCAGAGCAACTGGGTTGGCGAGGGCTCTGCCTGCACCAGCCTCCATTCCAAGCTGTGCCAGCCCCTCCAGGCTGCCTCAGCCTGCTGTCCACATGGCCTGCAGCAGCTGTGTGACCCTCAGCTCATCTGCTACCCACAGATCTTGTCCTGGCTCTGCAAGACCTGTGTTAGCATCTCCAAGAACCTCATGCCAGCACAGTGATGCACAAAGTTATCCCAGCACTTGGGAGGTTGAGGCAGGAGGATCACAAATTTGAGGCCAGCCTAGGCAACTTAGTGAGACCCTGATCCAAAAAGAAAAAGGATACTCTGGTTTCTCTTCAGATCGTATAAATCTTTCACCTTTTACCAAAAAGGAAAAAAGCAGATAGGGGCTGTGGCTATAGCTCAGCGTTAGCCTGGCTACTGCGTGTGAGGCCGTGAATTCGGCCCCACAAAAGAGAGGGAGAGAAAAACAGGGGGAAAGAAGGAAGACGGGGCGGAGGACCAACACCATCACGTGGAAGCCTGGGGTTAAAAGGCACAGCGACAGAAATGAAAACCCACCAGGCTCTACAGCAGACAAGACATGTCAGAAGGAAAAGCAGACCTGGAGAGAGAACAAGAGAAACCTTCAACCCGAAGAAAAAGGACGAGTGAGAACCAACACGGCCTCTCGGATCTGTGGGACACCATGAAGCACAGCGAGATGTGCACACTGGGGATCTCCACAGAGGTGAGAGGGAAAGAGGCCAAAAACGCTGAGGAAACGAGGCAAAACCCTCGGTTTCCCAGGCACATAGTACGTGCCCAAGACCACAGCACTCGGGAGGCTAAGACAAGAAAGTTGCCACTAGTTTGAGGCCAGCCTGGGCCACAAAGACTGTCTCAAGACAAAAACAAACTTTGCTACAAGTCTCAAATGTGTACTCAAAGAAGCTCAGTGCAATCCACAAGCCCACACATCACAAATGAGTGAAAGTCAAATACAAAGAAAATGCAAAGCAACAAGATAAAAATGTCTCAAGCACAGGGATCCCCAGTGGGATCAGCAGGGGGATGTCCGGTCAGAAACAGAAAACAAGAGCAGTGAGCTGGCGTTTTTAAAGTATCCCAAGGAAAGAAACTGCCAACCAGGAATTCTGGGGGCTTGGGCATGGCCCTGTGTTTACCCCCAACACCATGAAGAAGAAAGAAAGGGCCGGGCCTGGTGGCACACACCTGTAATCCCAGCGCTTGGGAGGCTGAGGCAGAAGGATCGTTGCAAGTTCGAGACCAGCCTGGGCTACAAAGTGAGCTCAAGACCAGCCTGAACTCCATAGCGAGAACCTGTCTCAAAAAGACAGAAAAAGAAAAGGAGGGGGGAAAGAAAGTAATTCCATAGCCACCAAAACTACCACTGAACTTGCACACAAAAAACTACAAACATTGTCCAAAGAATCTTAAAAAGCTGGGGACAAACCCTATGTTCGTGGGATGGAAGACAATGCCTTTAATCGCTGCCTCGCTGCAGAGTGACCACAGACTGCTGTGGTTCGGGCCTAAAACATCCCCAAAGGGCTCAAGTGTTCAGGGTGGGGCTCTGGAGAACCAGGCTAGCCCCTGGGGCTCTGACCTCACCTGGGGATGTGTCCCTGGGAGTCAGGAAGGGGACTGAGCTGGAGGGAGTGCTCCTGAGTGCGAGCCTGGGGCTGTTTGTTCTTCAACCCCCTCCTTGGCTCTCTCAGAGCAGAGCTCTCTCTTTCTTCCCTTCACGCCCTTCCTTCCCTAGTGATGGGTGCTTCATCCTCACCGAAGTCCAAGAGCAATAGAGCAGACTGACCACGGTCTGAACCCCCCGGAACCTTGAGCCAGAATAAATCTTTCCCCCTTTAAAATGTTCCCTTCTGCCTGGCATGTGGTGCACGCCTGTGATCCCAGCACTCAGGAGGCTCAGGCAGGAGGATTGCCATGGCTAGCTTAGGTTACACATAAGTGTAACCTGTATAGTGAGTTCAAAGTCAGCCTGCAGTACATAGTGAGACCTTGTCTCAGAAAAAAATTCATAAAATGTTTTCTTCATGTATGTTTTCAGTGACTGAAAGCTAACATAAGACTCAATGTAATTCCCGTCAAACTTCCAGAAGTCTTTTCTTCAGAAATAGAAAAGTGAACTTGTCTGTCTGTCATCTTACCAAGGGTCCTAAAATTCCTCAATGACTATGAAAATCTACAATCTGATAACCTACTGCAGTGGTGGTGAATCCATGGCACATGTGCCACAGGGGGCTGTTGTCACTGAAAGCTCTCCATTGCTAACTTGGAGGGTATGCTAGATGAAACATCAGTGTGGGTGGGAAGATAGTTCAGTGGCACAAGCACCTACCTGGCAAGCACCAGGTCCTGAGTTTGATTCCCAGTACCAAGAAAAGAAAGTTACATCTGTGAAACATAAACACCAAGTGAAATATTTCTTTTTTCTACAGGGATCATCACTGAAAGTGTATGAATCAAACTGGACACCTCAGGTGTGTTACCAGGAAGCTGAGGTCCTTGTGCTCAGTGAGGACAGCAGTCAACAGGACATATGACGCAGCACCCATGGTCAGTGGCTCTGAGCTCTGAATGCTCCCAGGATGCTTCCGGCAGCCACAGCCAACAGCTCTGCTGCCCTCCGTCACGCTCTGCTGAGCCACACTCTGCTGTCACCAGCCCTGGTCCCTGGTCATTTTCAGTGCCAAGAGACCTTAGTGTTACTGCTTTGCCTGCTCTGCTGAGCTCAGAGTCACAGCTCAGCAGAATAACCCACCTGGAAGAGGCTTATTTTGGTCTCTGGCTGCCGCATGAGTGGGAACAGCGCACAGACTGACTCAGCACGTGTGCAAGGAAGGGACAAAGAGGCCACACTGCCCATGCCAGCTGACCACGGGCTTTCTGCCTGTCATGGGATGGAGTGGGGACACAGGAAGCTGTAAGTGGCCGCAGAAAGGCAGGATCACCTGGGATGGACCTGGGACCAAAGCTGCCTGCAGCCGAACAAAACCTCCTGCAGTGCCATGGGGTCTGCCAGGTTGTGCAGGCCACGGGCCATTTAGGGCAGCACAGCCAGTCAAGGTAGAAGAGCAAACAGTACCTTCTCCTGGGCCTCAGAGGCTGGGGACAAGCTCCCAGAAACTCACTCCAGGGAAGACCCAAGTTTCTAACACTAACAACACATTGCAGATGAGGCTGACAGGACTGGAGTGGGAAATAGGCCAGTCTAGCCGCACAGACCCTGAACGCACCACAGGCCTTCCTCACTGTGGCAGGGAGGGGGGTGCCAGGGGAGGGCCGAAGGCCAAGGCGTCACCAGCCACGGACTAAGGAGGAGTGGCTTCCCCCACTGCCGCTGCGCCACACTGAGCCACCTGGGTTTCTGACCTCCAGAGGTCCAAGGCAGCAGACGGGGTTGTTCCACCTGTAAGTTTTTATCATTTATTACAGCGTTAATAGAATACTAGTGAGCCCGGCGTGGTGGCGCACACCTGTAATCCCAGCACTCAAGAGGCTGAGGCAGGAAGATCCTTGTGAGTTCGAGACCAGACTGGGCTACAAAGGGAGCTCAAGATCAGCCTGAACTGCATAGCCACATCCTGTCTCAAAAAGAAAAAAAAAAAAAAAAAAATAGAACACTAGGGCCACTATCTATCTTGATATCAAAGATACCACAAGGAAACAAAACTTCAAATTTTATTCATAAATACAGATAGAAAAGTTCTCAACAAAATATTAGCAAGTTGGCCAAGCATGTTGTCACAGGCCTGTAATCCCAGCTACATGGGAGGCTGAGGCAGGAGGATCACAAGTTTGGGTTGAACTTGTGCAACTCAGCAATCTAGCAATACCCTGTCTCAAAAAATAAGAATGGTTAGGGATGTAGCTCAGTGTGAAGGCCCTGTGGGTGTAGTCCCCACCACTGGGGAAAAGAAGAAAAGAAAAAGAAAAAGAAAAAAAAAAGAAAAAAAGAATGACTAGGAATAATAAACCAGTTCAACAAGTTTGCAAAATGTAAGAGAAATTAAGCCAGGAGCGGTAGTGCACACCTGTAATCCAGCACTCAGGGGGTCTAGGGCAGGAGGATCATTCCAAGTTCAAGGCCAGCCTGGGCCACAAAGTGAGTTCAAGACCAGCCTGAACAGCATAGTAAGAACTGAGTCAAAAAGACAATAATAAATACATATATATGAAATTACACAGATTTTGCTGGGTGGGGTACAGGCCTGTAATCCTAGCAATCAGGAGGCTAAAGCAAGAGACTTTTGAGTTTGTGGTCAGCCTGAACTACAGATAAGACCCTCTCTAAAAAAGTAAAAGAAATCACACAAAGTTTACTTCTCTATGCCAGCAATGAACCATAAAATTAAGAAGTCAATTCCATGAGCAATGTCATCAATATTCAGGAGCACTTAAAAAAAATGCAAAACTTACACACTGAAAAACACAAAACACTACTGGAAAATAGCAGAGATCTAAGTAACTGAAGAGCAGCACGGGGCCACACGGCCCCGGCCTCAGGGGCCAGCGGATGCTCACCCACTACTGTCACTGCCACAGGAGAACATTCACAGGTCTGAGCGCCGCCGCTGACACAAATCACAGACAAGGCAGTGGAGTGAGAGCGTGGATGAGCTGTCAGAAACCAGGACCCCGAGCAGACACAGAGCAGACGCAGCGCAGACACTCTGAGGGCAGGAGCTACTCAACTTGGAGCCTGCGGTATGCGGCTGGAGAAAGTACCGGTGAATGAGGAGTAAGGGCACCTGGCTGGGCATGCTGGGACAGCCCCAGCACCCTCTTCCTGAAGGCGGGGAAGCTCAGCCTTGCTATTCAGGAAAGCTCTCCCAGACTTTTGAGCCCAAAGCTACTATGTTATCAAGCTAACCTATTGTTATTTCTAAGCAGATTACTTTTGCTAGTTCATGTGAAGCTCTGCTCCCAGGAAAATAAATACAGCAATAGCTGGGTTGTCAACTCAGTTCATTCCAAATTTCTGTTCAAACAATGAAAACTGGCCAGGTGTAGTGGTGCACGCCTGTGATCCCAGCACTTGGAAGGCTGAAGCAGGTGCTACATAGCAAGTTGAAGGCCGGCCTTAACTGCATAGTGAGACCCTGTCTCAAAAAGCCCAAAAAAGAAAAAACAAAACAAAAACAAAGACCACTGAAAAGTTTGAGAACCGAACATTTTTTTCCCATAATAACGGAAAACCAAATAATTGTTTATGAGGCCCCAAAATTCACTTGCAAATACATTTTTTCCAGGACTTTGACACATTTTGTGGTGACTTCTTTCTCTAACTGCCGTGGTTCTCAGTTCTTCTCTTAGCTCCACGCTGGGTCTCACCCGTGTCCACACTGAGACAGCACACAACTCCTCTGCCACAGGCTTTCTCCAGTCGGATTCGTGGTTGGACCTTTGAGCAGCATGGCAGACTCTGAGCAGATTTTTCCCAACTGTGCAGTTCCAGTGCTGGGTAGCTGGAGCTTGGAGCTGCTCGACAGCTGAGGCAGCACTGTCCATAAACAACTCAAAAGAAGTTCCATGGTCGGGGTCGGAGACCTCATCATTGTTAATACATCAAGTCTTTATCCTCAGGTTGGACTTTGAAGCCAGCTCCTGCCAATACCTCCACGTCTTTATTTTGTCCTAGAAACTGACAGCCCAATAGGATCCATACATTCACACAGAAAGATGAGGGCCTGGGGCTGTCAAAACAGTCTTGAACAAGATTACTTACATCAGCTACTCAACTGCAAAACTGGGAAGCTCAGTGATCAAGAATGTGGTGCTAATCAGCTTGGCAGGATGGAGAGGCTGAGAGAAGAGGAGTCCTGAGGACAACAGCTGGGTCAGCCCGGCTAAGCTGCAGCCCCATGACTCCCTCAGACCCAACCCAGGCACCACTGAGAAGCACTTTGCAGCAGGATTAAAGTCTGTAGCCAGGCAGGGAGGGTACACAGCTGTAACCCTAGTGCCTGGGGAGGCTGAGGCAGGGGGTGGGCCTTAAATTCAAAGCCAGCTGGGGAGGTTCAAGATTAGCCTAAACTACACAGCAAGATCCTGTCTCAAAAAAAAAAAACAAACCAACAAAAGAAGGCAAACAAACAGCAACAGGAAGCAGGTGTGCACATTTGGGCAGGACTGGGGCAGGGGTGCAGTGAGACTGGGCAGGACTGGGCTTTTAGGGAACAGAGGAGGCCAAATCTGAACTGTGCTATAGCCATACTCCATGGATTTGCTAAGTTACCCAATTACTCATTTACGGGGCACTGCATAGCCTCAATAAAGCTGCTTCTCTAAATGAACCAGAAAGCTAAATGTGAGACTCCGCTGGCCTGAGTGCTTAGGCTTCAGATTGTGCAGGAAACCACCTCTGCAGCTGGGTAGAGAGGCTGGGGATGGGGAAGTGGGGGGCGGGGAGCCTGGACACTGGGCACAGCTGTGCTCTGTGAGGAAACCATGTCCACACCTATGCTCTTCGCTGGCCTCATCCCCCAGGATGGCAGGGGCCTGAGACTCAAACTGACAAAACAGCAAGACCCAGCAGACAGACATGGGTGAAATCTTCAATAGCTATGAGCACCAAGACGTTCACAGCCCCAAATTAACCGTGAAACTCTAACCACATCCCACAAGGTTTTGCCAAAGAATCTGGCAACAGGGAGTCCTCAGAGAAAAGGCCTATGGACCTCACAGAGGTACCTGAAGAGTGACGGTGTCACGGGTGGCTGTGTGTTCCTCTGCCCAAACCCCGGAGAGAAGCAGGGGAGGAGGCTGAGTTGGCACCTGGTTTCAGATGTCAGCAGAGGCAGGCCCGCCCCCCCCCCAGGAGGCTGTGGGGAACAGGCCATCAGGTGGAGCTGGCAGGCAGATGCTGCTCACTGCTTGCCTCAGGCAGCCGGGAAGCAGAGAAAAGCAGGAGGCCCAAGAAAGATATCCAGGCAGCTGGCAGCTACTCATCTTCATGAAGGTCATAGTGGGACCCCTGCCAGGTCTCAGGGCTCGCCGGATGCAGAGCTGTGGAGTCGGGGTAGCATGGGGAGTGGACCACGCAGGCATGCACTGGGTCAGCATCCACAAACCCACACAGGCCCACGTGGGATCTAACAGAACCAGGGCTACAGGACGCCTGAAAGGGAGGAAGCTGTTCCATACCTAAACCTTTTCGACAAAAAATGTGAAAGCAGTAAAAATGAAGTAGAACAGCGAAGTCTGCTACGTGAGCTTAGAGGAAAGGACAGGATTAAAACACTGGTTGGGCAGGGGCTGCCCTGTGCCTCCAGGTGTGAATAACAAGTGAGGTGTTCACATGAAACATCCAGGACAATTAAGGAACAAAGTGGTGCACCAGGAAATGGGCAGCAGGGTGGGAGAAGCTGCCAAAGAAAAGAATCAGACATGGTGTCACACACTTATAATACCAGCTACTGAAGAGGCTAAGGCAGGAGGATATCAAATTGGAGTCCATCCTGGACAACCTAACAAGGTCCTGTCTCAAAATAAAAAGGGCTGGGGATGTGGCTTGGTGTGAACACCCTGGGTCCAACACCTGGGACTTCGGGGAAGAAAGCGCGAAGTAGGGCAACTGAAAGGTACAATAGTTACAATAGATGTAAATGGACTAAATTGGCAGCTCAGAGACTAGGATCGTCAAGATTTTTTGTTTTGTTTTGTTTTAAATATACAAACCCTTGTATCGAGGGCTGACTTTCAATAGATCGCAGCGAGGGAGCTGCTCTGCTAGGTACGAAACCCCGACCCAGAAGCAGGTGGTCTATGAATGGTTTAGTGCCAGGTTCCCCACGATCGTGCGTTCCATGATGGGCGAGAGGGCAACCCCCTTTCCGGCGGCACTCCGTTTCCCAGGAAGAAGGGCTCTCCGCACCGGACCCCGGTCCGGCAAGCGGCGGGACACGCCTCGCGCGGGCGCGAGGTGGCCCACCGGCGGGGATGAGCGGGGGGGACCCCCTGTCCGAGGCCAACCGAGGCTCCTTCGGCGCTGCCGTATCATTCCGCCTGGGCGGGATTCTGACTTAGAGGCGTTCAGTCATAATCCCACAGATGGTAGCTTCGCCCCATTAGCTCCTCAGCCAAGCAGATACACCAAATGTCTGAACCTGCGGTTCCTCTCGTACTGAGCAGGATTACCATGGCAACAACACATCATCAGTAGGGTAAAAGGATCGTCAAGTTTGATTTGTTGAAAATCCAACCACTTGCTCTTTACAAGAGTAAATCCCAAACATTCACAGCCTTCATTACCTGGGGACAAAACAGACTTTAAGAGTAAGTTGCTCTGAACCAAGAAGGACAACTACAAGTGACACGTGGGCATGTTGAGGCTCAGTGGCTGCAAACAGCTGCCCAGTATCATACTCGGGCCATGGCCGGCCAGCTCCAGGAGCCCACCCGCGGCACCTGTCCGGGACAAAGAAAGGAAAGCCCTTTCTTAGTTGCTAGGGTGTAGGGATCCCTTGGGTTCTTGCTGTACCCCTGGAAGAACAATGAGAATGAGGAAAAAATAGACAAGAGACAAAAGCTGGGGTCAGAGGGAGGTCCCCTCTTTTGTGAGTTGAGAAGGGGAACCGCCCAAGCACAGTAGAGCATTTATTTATACCCTCCAGAGGTTGGTTAATTTCTGCCTCACTGTCCAGCAATCGGTTACAAGCTACAACAGCTTGTTTTCGCACTTCGCGGAGCTCGCGTGTTCTCGGCCTGGCTTCCTCCTGTGCATGTAATTACTTTCCAGCTTCCACGGCCCTCTTCATCTCTCTCTTCTCTGCTTTGTAAATGATGGGAGATCAGCGGGAAAGGCCGTGCTTAGAGAACACAGTCCCAACATCCCTAACGGAAGTCAGCTGCCAGTCTAGTTGGCAAAATGTCCAAAGCTGTTGGTGATTTGAACCCTTCACAGCAAACATCTCACTGTGGCAGTGCTTATTCATACATCTTGTGGCTATGCGTTTCTGCTGGATGTTTAAGACCAAGTTAATCCTTTTTCCTATCCATCTAGGTCAGTTAAGTCTCCTTAGGGTTGCTTTGGAATCACGCACAGCACCTCTAGATCCACGGTCAGTGTCAGCCCTCTAGATGGGTCACAGCCACTGCTTGACCAAGTTGCTTTCTGTGAAAGGTTGAGAGACTTTACCTCCCCAAGTGACTCTCCTTAGGCACCCTGTACATCCTCGATCACTTTCCTCTGCGGTCCCACAAGCTCCTTGATCAGAAAATCAGGGGCTAGACTGAGCTATATGATGTTACAGCGGAGGTTCTCTTCCGCCCTGGGTTTCCTCTGACCTCAGAGGGATGGGGCCACAATACTGACTCTCCTCTCAGCCCATTTATCTTTCTAATCTTTTAGTCTCCAAATCTCAGTGGTTGAATATCCAGAAGAGAAGCTTAATGACATTATACCGTAATAGAGGCAATAAGCTTAACATTACTATCTAGCTGCATATCAGACACTTTAGAACATAAAATGAAACTGTTATTTTCTTAACCATTGATATCCCATCACTGGGCAGGGGATATAGCTCAGCAGCATAAGCACCTCCCTGGCAAGTGCAAGGTCCTGTTTTGTTTTGTTTTTTTTTTTAAAGACAGAAGAATGGAGACATATGAACCAAAATAAGCCATAAACAATATCAAAAATACAAAATTATACAGAACATAGCAGGGAATTAGCACTGGATGCTGTATTACATAATGTCATCTTCACATTAGTTAACACACAAACATTAAAGGAAATACCAAATTATAGAGAAGATCGTAGGGAATCAGCACTGGATGCTGTATAATGTAAAGTTATCTTCACTTCTGTTAATACAAAAATGATTGAGGAAATACAAATTATAGAGAACATAGAAGGGAGTTAGCTCTGGATGCTGTCCTACATAGTGTTACCTTCACATGTTACTCAGTTACACAGATGATGGCCCGTTTGATCATTCGATCTTCTCCTCCCTCATCTCCGTTGCCCTACCACTCAACCGGTCATCTTCCCTGTGATAATAACTGTATTCCTGGGTTTATCTATACCCCTGGACTCTCGCCTTGGGAAGAGATAGCTACCTCAGACTATATTATAGCATACGTGGGTGTATACAAACTGCCATGGTCGGAGGTGGAAAAGCACCTATGCATGCAGAGAAGGCTTTCGATAAAGTCCAACATACATTCATGTTAAAAGCATTAGAAAAAATAGGAATAGATGGCCTCTACCTCAATCTGATCAAAGCCATCTACAACAAACCAACAGCCAACATCATACTAAATGGACATAAATGGAAAACTTTCGCTTTAAAGTCAGGAACAAGACAAGGATGTCCATTGTCACCACTCCTATTCAACATAGTTCTGGAAGCGCTAGCCAGAGCAATCAGACAAGAGAGAGAAATAAAAGGAATAAGGATAGGAAAGGAAGAAGTCAAACTATCACTATTTGCAGACGACATGATACTATACATGGAGGATCCCAAAAACTCCACAAGAAAACT
>PVLD010012361.1:0-60801 GCA_004027595.1 Dinomys branickii | reverse complement strand
CTTCTCCATGCCAACTCCTCTAGCATAACTAATTCAAAAAAATTTTAAGTTTGGTCTCTTCTCTTGTCTTCTCTTCTCTTCCTCTCCCCTTCCCTCCCCTCCTCTTCTGTCTCTGCCTCTGTCTCTGTCTCTTCTTGCTCTTAAATAGGAATGGAATCCAGGGTCTTACACACACTAGGTGAGTACCCTACCACTGAGCTGTACCCGGCCCTAGTTCAGTGTTACCAACTAATCAGCGTATGCCTCAGAGCAGCCCCACTCCTGGCATACTTTTAAAGCTTATCGCTGTGATATCAACTCATAGATTATGTTTATTTAATTGGCACTTAGGTGATCTCTCTTGTGAAAAAAACTTATTTTTTATTTTAGAAATGCCTGTTTTATAGTAAGTGATTCCATAAAACATTTATTTCTCCAAATTATTTGAAGTACTTCTAGTGGCTTTATAATTTTAAAAAAGATTGACCTTATTTTTTCATCCATCTTGAGTATATGTCAGTGTAGATTTATGATTCCATTGTAATTATCTAGCTTTTTATGCTCTTCCTGTCTGTGGCTGTCACTAATGTTTTACATTTTTCCCTAGATGGTCCATGTGCTGCTGCGAGTCTGACAATAGACAACTGGATCCTAGAGAGTGTTGAGCAGATTTTTTGTGCTTTCTTAACCAACAGCTCATGCTGGGTGTGGACATCCATTTGTAGCATATCCTAAGGTGACTGTCACAGCAGTCATGAGACTTGGAATCTGAGCTGACTACAGTATTTTTATTTTTTAATCTTAAAAATTGAAAAGAAAACTGACAAAGCCACAATGAAGACAAAAGACGGCAGTATTTGTAATGAGGCATGTGCTTGCTGTCAGGGAAGCTCTTTACTAAGCCACATAAAGGCTTGTTGTCTTAAACTATGTGTGCACCTTTTAACTCCTGAGAGTGCTCCAGAATGCCAAGGAACATTAGTGATAGTGATTTACACCTGACAAATTTAGTCATTTCTAAAACTTAATAAATGTCAAAGCTAAGATATGACATATATATATTGCATCAAGTTCATAGTAAATTTAAAGCTATTTTTGGAGTTCATTTTAGTGCCTAAATTAGAATGCATGAAGCACAATTTTAGATATATTTTCTTCCTGCTTCATATTGTTTAGTACTGTGCAGATTGCTGGGTGGCATTTTCCCATTTGATATCAGCATAATATTTGAGGGCAGATGTTCAATTCTTTTAAGAATACTTCAAAAACCTTGATCTGTTGGAATTTGCTGCACAAATATACAATATATTATTGTCAAGTACTGCCTGCCAGAAGAAGTTCTTGTTCTTTCTCCCTTTTTCTTCCTCATCTTTGGCTTAGCTCACTAATTTCTTTGCTCATACATTCAGCCCTTTCAAGCCTCAATTTGACACAGTGTAGTAATACCAAATGTCGCTTTCTCTTCTGGTGACAGGATGCAGTGCACTAACACTGTCCCTGTACTCCAAAATGGTGCCATGAACAAGAAGTCTCACACTGCATGGTGTCCTAATGCTGCAAACTCGTAGACTACTGTTTTCTCCAAGTAACAGTGTGGCCCTGTTTCTCATGTACCCTCTAGGGTGTTATTAAACAGTGACCAGTTCTTTAGCTTGGTGAAGGCTAAAATTTCACTCTGCAAGAAATTTGAAAATGTATGCTTCACTTAGATTAATATCTTATTGTTGCAGTTTCTAAAGCACATTTCACTAATATGAGATGATCCCCAGGATCCCTCCAAGCACTGGACCTTGCCTCTTTGGGAAAGTTTTCTCTAAATCTGGTACTACCTGGGTTTCTGAGTGTTGCTAGCATTATTCTCCTTCTCTGGTTCCTATCATATTTCTGGCACACTTCCATTATTTATCATGGGCCCATTATGCCTTCCCTTTCCTGGACAGAAGACTGTAGTTTGTTAAACCCTTTAGACAAAAGATCTTTGTTACTTTAGTGGGTAGATCAAGTATTAGGTCTGTGTTGGATTAATTAATGATCAGCTTAAGGAGGCCACCCAGCTGAAATGAGTGTATATGATTCTTGGTGTGGAAGACCCACCTGATGGCTGTTGGTGGAAGCCGTGAAAGGGGAGCAGGAGGGGAAGACTGCATGCTGCTGATTTCCCAGGAGAAGCTTTGCTGTGGCTGGTTTTCCTGATATGAACTTGGCTGCTTCCCTAGGAGCTTGAGTCCTTGCTTGAGTCCTTGCTGTTGCCTTGGATGGCTGCTTTTCTCTTGGGGGAGCTGTGGTCTTTACCTTTGTTCTGAGCATCTCTTCCTGGCTCCAGTGCAGGTCCCTGAGCCTCTGGCAGAGACCTTCTAGCTTTCACAACTGGCCCTTAGGCACTTCCAGTGCAGATACTTGATGTGGATTTTCATGAGACATTGCCGTGGGATCCAGGGCCTCTGCTGGGCTGGATTCCTTGGGTCTCCAGCCTGTGGACAGATCTCTTGCACTCTTTTGCTTTTGATTTTTTTCTGTAACTATTATAAGATAATCCTATAAATTTGTGTGTACTGTGTTAAATCTATTCCCATGCAAACACTGAGTATAACAAGATCCGAGTCTTTCTTCCTATCTCTAGCCCTCACTGGAAAAAAGTCTCAAAATTCATAAAATAAGAACTTGTAACCACGTAGAACTGAAAACTAGGAAATTTTGCCTATCTAGGGCAGTTTATATGTTAATTTTTTTTGACATGTAAAGTCCCTTGAATCCATTTTGGTTGAAAAATTAAAAATTTGCTAGATGGAATGTAACTCAGAGGTCACTTTCTTCAATACTTTCAACTAACAGTGAGAAAACATGAATTTGTTAATGTGGTTTGTCCAAGATTACACAGAAAAAACCCAGATTTCTGCAGTTTACCCAAGAAAGGGTTGGAGAGACAGGTAAGTTTTAGAATTTACATTCTATTTACCAATGAGCTGCAGTTTCTTTATCTCACTGCTCAGCTGTTTGATTATCTGAAAGATTCTTGTAGTCTTTAAATGTCAAAGAATGGACCACTGAATTAAATCAATGCTGGAAAAATAATTCAGAGAGGGTTTCAACTTAACAGAATCGGTTGTTTCCAAAACCAAGCGAATCCATCTGGTTTTAAGACTTACATATTAGTAATGACTAAGACAGTGTCAGCAGGGGGCAGCCAGCTCCTAAAATTTATAAACATTTTTCTTGGCTTTCGTATTTGTCTTGAAGTTTCCAAGTTTGTTTTATTAAAATAAGTTTCCATAAAGTACTTTGTAGTAAATCAGTGATAATGTTTGATAAAACACAGTTAGAATCTATCTTGCTTCACCTTAAACTATTTCAAGGCCAATGGATACCCTGCAAATTGTTTCTGATACTAAGCACCCAGAGCCAGTGTCAGGCTCCACAGGTTTAAGGAGAAGGTTCCCCAAAGCCTGCTCCCATATAAGATGCCAAGCACAAGTTCCAGAGAGTGCTCAGCCTATTTACGCTTCAGCAAAAGCTAGTGGTTCCAAGAACTCCTTCAGGAGTTTAGCATTACTGCTCACAGAAACCAGCAATTGCTACGTAGTACTTGAGATGTTTTGTATTGCAAAGAGTACAAATTGGGAGGCTCAGCCAAAAAAACTGATAATTCTTCTTTTTTTTTTCTTTTTTGGTATCAGGAATCGAACTCATGACTTCAGGCTTGCCAGGCAAGTGCTTATGCTGCTGAGCTATATGCCAGGCCCCAGCCAAACAAAGTGATGAGTAGGACAAGGTCTAAAGCAGATCTTCTGTGTCCTATCCTTATGGAGTCAGTGTATGCCACCATCTTGGCATGTCAGTGTGTTCACCAACCAGAAAATGTTGTTGTCCAGAGTTTCTATTGGATTTTCATTTCATAAACAGTATTGATTACTGGACACATCTTTGAGCTCAGTCTTGAGTTCCACCTTCCTCAGACGTTGGAAGGTTGGCCTGATACTACGGGTTTCACAGTTTGAGCCCTCGTCATGTGGTAGAGCTTTTCCATGACCAACCTCATTTTAAAGTTCTGGTATGGCCCTGCATGAGGTGCCTATTAGCAAAATAAAGATCCTAAAATAATGCCCTAAACTCCAAGGATTTAGATTTTTTTCTCCCCAGGACCTGGAAAAAAGTTCAGGGAGATTTTGCTTTACAACAGAGTCACACAGGTACATATATACCCACTTTGCTAAAGCACATTGGTGTTTTAAAAAGTCTTCTAGTTATTACATTCTTATTAACTGTTACTGTCTATCTTTAAAGAACTAAAACCTCATATGTTGGTGACACATTGTAGACCTTTTTTATCTTGAAAATATATACAGAAAGATATTGTGACACAAAATGCTTTTCTGTTTAGATAGTGAAGAAAACCTTGTGTATGAAGTTTATAAAATATGAGAAGTATTTTCTGAAGCCTAGGCTGTATCCAACTTGTGTTGTGGATGGGTGCTATGGTTTGAGTGTGGTTTGTTTCCCAGAGTTGCATTTCCTGTGTTGGAATGTTGGCCTACAGTGTGGCCATGTTGGCATGTAGTATTGACCTTTTGAGTTGGAATGTAGTGGGACATCCTTAGGTCATTGAGGGTACTGTCCTCTGCAGGTAGTAAGGTAGTTCTAATGAAACCCTTGAGGTCTCCCAAGAAGGAGCTATTATAAAAGCCAGCCTGACCCCCCAAGTTTTGTCTGGTTTGCTGTTGTGAGATATGGTGTCTTTTTCCTCCATGTGTTCTCTTGTGGTGACTTCCGCAATAAGATCTTTACCAGAAGCCAAAGCAAGGTGGGCACCTGGGTTTGTACTTTGAACCTTCAAAACTGTGAGGTACTGCTTTTTCCTTCATAAAGTTAACCTGTCTCAGATGTGTTGTTACAGTAATTAGAAATGGAACAACACAACGGGCACTGGGAAAATAAAAATATAGAAAAACCAACGCATTGTTCATGAGGAAAATTATGAAGTGCTGAGTAATATGATGGGTTAATAAGGCATGAAGAATCCATCTCTCTGTGCTTTCTGGCTCTATCCCTCACTGGCTATATTATCTTCTAGAGTTGGCTGTCGTAATTTCCTTTCTTGTATTATAAACATGTATAAATCATGTCATTATTTTGATTATAATTAAAAATATATATCCTTATTTTAGAAATATAAATACATTTTTATCAGAAATGACCAAGCCTGTTTTATCAAAGTGACTACGTACGGAAACTCACAAGGTACTAGTGCCTCAAGTTGGCAATAAAGACCGATCTCCATCCTGAGAGAGAGGCACATTGATGGTATGCCACGGGAAGTGAGAAGTGGAGACCATTTCCCCTTTCTATACACAGAAGTCCTAGAACATGTCTTTTCCTATGTAAGCTTGCACCTACATCCACAGGGAGCAGAGAAAGCAGACTTGTAAGCGATCAACAATTAGACAAATACTGGTTATTGTTTTCAGTCCTGAAAGTGTTATGCACATAGAAGGACATGAAATGTACTTCTCCTTGTGAGCCTATGAGATCAGGTCAGGTGAAATGTAGTCCAGGAAGAAGCAAGAAATGAAAGAAAGAAAAATGAATATGTGTAAAATAATATACTGATGAAAATGATAAAGCAGGGACTCCAGCCCCATGGTGTGTTTTCTTTCAATGCAAACAAACATCCCAGCACACAAACAGCAACAAAACAACAGAATAATTCACTTTTGGAAATAAAGCTTAAATAATCTACAAATATGTTAAAGGAACATCCTTCACGTCTTTGAAAAAAGTAGAGGAGAAAGTAATACTCATAAAAGCAATGTAGGGGACAATGAAACGAAAACAGGAACTTGTGAATCATTAAGTAGTGAGTCATAATTTGTCCACATTTTTATAGCCATTAAGTTGGCAGAGCTTGGATTTTAACACTGCTTATGTCTCTGGAGGTTATGTTTTTATGTGTGATTTTTTCTTTTTCTTTTTTTTTTTTTTTTTGCGGTACTGGGGATCGAACTCAGGACCCTGCGCTTGCTAGGCAAGCACTTATTCCACTGAGCTATATCCCCAGCCCCTGGAGGTCATGTTTTTAGTTAGCTACTACTTTATATCACCTATGACAAGAAAGTCTATAATTTTATTTCAAGCCCCTGCATGTATTATGTCACTGATTCTCATCAGTTTCCATGCAAACTCTAATTTGTCTACAATAAGCTATTATTTTTACAGTTTCTGAAATGTCAGACATTAAAACCCTTACTAGTGCCACTTTCTTAGATTGAAATGTCCTTCACATCTGGTCTTTTTGCAAAAATACAGCTGAGCAGTTACCTTCTCTGAAGCTTTCTCTGCTACTGTGCTTGAGGACTGAAATACTTAGTAACAAGTAGGATGAGGTACCATCTAATACGAGTGAACGCTTTGACCAATTAAAAGCAATTCTGGCTATAAAGGCTAAGACCCTATGCTGGTACGAATGAATATCAGACCAACCTGTCCCCTTCTATGTCACTTTAGGCAGAGCTGGCTCATCACCAGCTGTTCCCTCTGTCATCTCATATAAAGGTGCTGATGTGGTACCACACGTCAATTTTTCTGTGGATGCTGTGAGCTCCTCAGGACAAGGACACTGTTTTATTCAGTGACAAATGGAGTAGTTGGCATATACTTAATGCTCAATAAATATTTGTTGACAGCATTGAAAAAGTAATAAAATCAATCAAAATTCCTAAGGCTTCAATTTCCTTAGTTAATACGTGAAGAAATTTAAAGTAATTAAACTTTGAGATCCTTCTAGCAGAAGACATTTATAAGCCAAATGATTTTATGAATTAAGGTCAGTTGACCAATAGTGGTTAAATAGTTTCATCATAATAGTAACTCAAAGAAAATGCTGTAAACATTTTGAAGTGTTTAATATTTTCAACTGAACCATTTTACTCTTACCAGCGTTCATTAAAGACCCTGTGACAGGCACACACCACAGCTTTCATCAGCATATGTCTTCTTTCTGGAAAGGGAAAGGCAGTGAAGAGGAAACAGCAAAATACTCACTTGACGTGTCATAGAAGAAACATTTTACTTTAATAGAATTTGAAAATTAAGACAAAAATGAGAGTTTAATAGAAAGTGCTTATAGTTGAATTGTGCCCATAACAGCTTGAATAAGTGGCAGGAAGGCATGAAAATTGTTTTGTCCTTTTTTTTTCTTGAGACTCACTTGTCAGTTTTATGAGAATGTCACCTAAACATTGAGTTTCCCGGAAGACCAAAAGTCAGCATCTAAGAAAACAAGACAAGAGTCAAGAGAAGTGATGGGAAGTAAGGTGGAGAGTAGCAAAGACTTGGAAACAAGAGAGGAAGAACGCATCAGTGAGTGGATTTAAAAGCAAGGTATGGCACTGGAAGTTAATTCTTATTGAAAAGTGCAGGGATTTCCTATAGTAATGGGCAGAGACGTGGGAGGGCGGCTGGCTAAAGGCAGAGCACAGCCCCTGCAGCGGGAATCTCCTATATCCTGAGCTTTCACAAATAGAAATCTACCATACTTTACATAAAGTGAATGATTAAAGGTACAAGTGGAATTAAGTATTGAATATATTAAAACATAAAGAGAGGAGACCAAGAACTGGCTCCCCATTTTTATTGAAAATTTAAGGTGAAAAAATCTCTCTAAAGATCCTGCAATTTGCTATTGCCAACATTATATTTCTTGTCATCTTACAAAAAGAAGGCAGTGTTAAAACCCCGAAAACAAACTAAGAGAATGAAGGATCATTATAATTTAGCTTTTATACAGTCACCTGATTTTGCAAAGCTAAAATCAGCCATGACATTTTTAACCCTATGACATTTTTTGTTTTTACATGCTTTGTTATTACTCTAAAAAATCTTTTAGGAGACAAATTTCTAATTTAACTCTTAATTTCTTGAACCAAAATTTTGATTCCAAATTGACTTTGACAGGGCTGGGGATATAGCTCAGTGGAATAAGCGCTTGCCTAGCAAGTGCAAAGTCCTGAGTTCGATCCCCAGTACCGGAAAAAAAAAAAAAAAAAAAAAAAAAAAAAAAAAAAAACAAAAAAAAACACAAATTGACTTTGACAAATAAGTGTTAGATTAAAATTGAGTCCTAAAACAATATGTATATATATATATATATATATATATATATATATATACACAGAATAGCTAGGATAGTTGTACTACTAATATCTGTTGGTTTATTGAAAGGAACTGATAAAGTATAATTGTTTAATCAATCTTGCATGCCTATATCTGGTTATATGTGCAACCATTTTGAAGATGACATTAAGTAATATAACAACCATTGTTACTATCCTATTACCATGATTTGAAATTCTGTATCATTTTTATTATTCTCTATGCTGTTTTGTTTATGTATTTGTTTTTGTTATTTTGAGTTTTTCTTTATACAAGGATAGCTGGGATAGATGTATTGCTCATTTCTGTGGTTTATTGAAAAGAACAGTCAATGCTTAAAATTTTCTTTTTTCTTGATCAATTTTGCATGCTTGGATCTGGTAATCAGAATGACTGATCTGAAAACAACAATATATAGTGTAAGAACCATTGGTGAACTCTTGCCATCTTGTATGGTGAAGCTCTGCATCATTTCCAATGTTTTTTTTATTATTACTTGTTACTGTCTTTGATGGTTTGATCAATCTTACATTCTTAAGTCTGGTGGACTGAGCAACTTTGGTGAAGATAACAGCATGTAATATAGCAACCATTGTTAATTCCTTATTGCTATGTTTTGATGTCATGTATCATTTTTATGTTGTTTACATTTTGTCTTCATTGTTGTTAGTTTTTTTACTTTTAAAATTAAAAAATAAAAATTGAGTCCTAGATTATTATGTTGATATCAGTTTGATAGATAATTATGTTGAATCTGTTAGACCCTAAGTTTTAAAAAAATTATTAACTGATCGTTATTTAATACTTTCTATGGTGTGGTATTTTGCCTTGATAATTTCTAATTTAGATTGATGAGCTTTCTTTTTTCTAGTTCATGGCTTTCAGACTTAAAAATGTAATAGAATTAATATTTAATAGTTACGAACTTAGTTCCCAGAATTGTGTGCATTTCATTGTCACACAGTGAAGAACAGAAATTGATTATGTGAATCACTTGTGTTTTTCCTTTTTACCATAAATTATTTATCATGGTAATATTTTTATTTAAGATGTTAAAGTTGAGAACAGCAGAGATCATTAAGCCATTGATATGAATTTATAAACAAAACAGTCCCAATTCTGGGATGTGAATTAACCAGGTCACAAAGTATCTTCCATTTGATAAGATCAATGGGTTTTGTTGAGATATTTGAAGGATAAAATGAGTATATTGAATCAGACTATAATTTATACACTATGTAACAAATGGTGTAGAATTTTTTAAAAACAGCATATAAATGCCTTTTCAATGAAAAGTAAAAATCTAAGCAAATTGATACTGAACTTCAGTGTTAATTAAACAAACCACTTCTTCATTATGTAAATTGGTTGCAAAGCTTTCAAAAAGCTCTGAACAGAAACCCTACAATGTTTGTATCCCACTCCAAAGAAAATGTCCTGTGATGTGAGGAGCGTATTTTAGGCTATCACATGAGTTCCAAGCATGGATATTGATTATAGCCGTAGCTGTGGTTCTTTTTCTAGGTGAGAAGTTTCAAGGTGTAACTGTCAATGGTAGAAAAGTGGAAGCTGTGTGCTTCTTACGTGTTCCTGTTGTTTTAATTTATTTTTAAACAATAATATGCTAGGCATCTCTAATTCAGGTGATCACCCAGGGCCATCTGAGATGAACAAACTATGTTCCTGTAAGTTCTCTTGTGCAATGGCTGTAATGTAAATAAGGAGAAATAGCTATTTAATTATTTGCCTCAAGTGCAGCATATAAAATAAAAAGAGACAGTTTTGTCCTTATTTTGTTCTCAAAATACATAGGACATTGAGACACTCATTTTATGTTCAGATTTAATGAAACCATGTCATATAAAATACACTGTTGGTACAAAACACGTAAAGGTCTATTGCTTATCAGCCTTTTGGTTAAGGTCAAGTGTGCAAAACACATACAACTCGCTAGAAAAATTCCTGGTTTGTAGAATTCTCTAATATTATAACATGAAAGAATTACGGTAATAGTGTTTTAGGATGATTATAAACAATTTCATGGATTGTTTTTAAGGCAGAGAGGTAAGGTAGGAAATTGTAAGAATTTTGATCACGGATAACAGATATGGTTACATTATAAGTAAAGAACTTTCATGATAACCTCATTGAACAGATGAGAAGTGGAATCCAGAGTTCACTTGACCAGAGTTAATCAGAGCCTGCATGATTTACCAGTTCACACTTTTAACAGCGTTTCTATCTATCTAGCACATATTTTTTTTCATTTTAAGAATAAAGGAAGAAATATTAATAAACAGACATCCATTTGCAAAATAGCATAAGAACAATACAAACAATACAGAGTTACACACAAAGGGGTAGGAAATGAACAATGGTTGTTGTATTACTATTACTATTGAAACCTGAGTGCTTTCTCAGGAAAACAAATAGAGACATACAATAATGATCAAACCAATGATTATTAACTGTTGCTTTCATGAAAGCAATAGAAGACAGTAGTATAACTGTTAGCTATCCTGTATATACATATACACATAATTTCCCATTCTTTCCCAAGCCCAGACCTGAGCCTCTTTTCCCACACTCCAGTTGCCCCTTACTTTTGAGCATTTTCCTTTCATTTCACAATGTCTATCATACCTCCTAGGTTTTAATTCAGTCTTTGAGGTTCTTACTCTAGTCAGACAATACGGTGCTTACACAGGGAGGTCTTGTTTATTTCATTTATGAATATGGTCTCTAGTTATGACCATTTACCTATAAAAGCCTCTAGCTTATCTTTATTTGTAGCTGAGTAATACTTGATTATATAAAAGTACCACAATTTTTTTATCCATTATTCAGTGGCTGGACATTTGGGTTGATTGCACAATTTTACAAACAAAAATTGTGCTGCTATGAACATGGGTGCACATGCATCGCTGTGATATGATGTTTTCAGATCTTCTGGGAACGTACCAAGGAGAATAGCTGGCTTGAATGGGACCCTTGACCTAGTTTGCTGAGGAATCTCCAAACCAATCTCCACAGTGCTTTCACCAGTCTGCATTCCCATCAGCAGTGGGGAAGAGTTCCTAATTCTCCACAGCCTTGCCAGCATTAGTTACTGGTTGATTTCTTAATGCTGGCCATGCTTACTGGGGTGAGGGGAAATCTCATTGTTTTAATTTGCCTCGTCTTGCAGCTGTTGAATTCATTTTTCCTGGATCCTTGTTGATTTTAAGAGATCCTTCCTTTCACTATCACTAGCTGCCATGCTGTCTTTGAGATCTGAAATTCTATCTTCAATTTCATTCATGCAATTTTGGAAGCTTTCAGTGGAAGTTTTGATTTCCTGGAAATCTCTTTGAGTCTGTTTCATGTGTTCTAATTCATTCCTTATATATTCACGAAATGTTTCCATCCGTTGCCTATGTTCCTCTATTTTTTTTATCTGTTTCTTCTCTAGAAGTGCAGAGCATTTATTTCACTATTATTGTCGTTTCATTTTTTGTTTGAAAGATTATGTCTGATCTGTTCTCTTCTATGGCCTGATGGAATTGTTTCTTTACTGCCACTGCAATCATTTCAGCAATTTCAGTTGTGTGTTTACCAAGTTCTGCTATGTCAGTGTCACCTGGACTTGTTCTGAGCGGGTGGAGGTCTGAGATTGCATTTTAGCCCTTCATCTTGTCATGTTTGATGCTGGAGGCAGAACACACAGTCTCCCTCTTTGGCAGTTCAGCAGAAGTCACTGGTGGCCTTAGGTTTCCTGGTGGGCAGGCCTGCCACTTGGGGTCCTCTGAGAGTCTCTGCTTTGGCTGGGGTTTTTCAGTGGATGGTGAAGTGTACCTAGTTCTCCCAGGTCTCAGACACAAATTGTGATATCAGTTGATTGCAGATGGTTTGTCCAGCAGCCCCTTGCGGTTCAGGGCACATGTATGACCCAGAATCCAATTGCACTGGTGGCACAATCCCAGGCCAGTGGTCCTGTGACCCCACGCAGTTGAGGATACAGGCAAATCCCAGACACAAACTGCAGGATCAACAGTTTATGCACTGCCTGATTCTATGTCTCCAGTCAGTTCAGGACATGCATAGGATCCAGACACGGGCCACACCAACAGCGATCACAAACTGACTATGTGTGTGACCACCTGGAGAGCAGGTCTCAAGTGAAGCCCAGACCTGAACCACAATCTCAGCACCTCATGGAGCACCTGTACCCAAACCTCACTCAATGCTGTGCACATGCAGTGAGGGCCCATATTTTTTGTTGTTGTTTTAACATTTTTTTCTAAGATTTATTTCTGAGAATTAAGTATTTCAATCTTAAATATTTCACTGACCTAGAAAGAGAGAGAGAGGAAAAAAGTGAGGCCAAAAATTCCTATATTGAAGAAATAGCTTTTTTCCTCCTAGATTTATTTTAAAGGAACAGAAGGGAAGTCATAAACCAGGAGTCAGGCCACTTGAATTGAGTTTCAGTTTTTATCAACAACTTGCTGATATTTGACAGATGTTCACTGTGATTCACCATGAAGTGAATAGTTTTTTTTTTTTTTTTTTTCCGGTACCGGGGATCGAACTCAGGACCTTGCACTTGCCAGGCAAGCGCTTATGCCACTGAGCTATACCCCCAGCCCACCATGAAGTGAATAAAACTTAAGCTTCAGAAATTTATCATCCACAGGCCATTTCAAGAGGAGCCATTGCTAACAAGGTGTTCATATATTTTGAAAAATTTATAGAAATAAAATATTTGAATGCAGCCAACTAACACAATAACGTCTATATTCTGACTTCATTAGGTTGTAACTCTCTTAGGTGGCTAGCAATGCAGTGAGTGTTGAGATTTTTAATATAGGCCTAAGGAAAAGTAGTTGGTAATACAATTTTGTTTGGGTTTCACAAAATTTTCCTTTTGTGGCTTACACATATACTGTGTATAGGTGTTGTTTAGCAGTCCGGGTGAAGAAATTGGTTTCCAAGCATTGTTTACACCTGTACTAAACAAATTGTTTTGACAGTATTAAGAGCAGGTGGATTATGAACAATATCAATTCAAAAAGTACACAAGAGTGATCACAGCACAACAAATGTGGTGTGCCCTAAAGGATTATGGATTATATAAGATTTAAAATCTTATTACTTATATATGGAAAAACCTTAATAGGTGGGAACTCAATTTTGATAATAATTTAAATAATTTATATGACATGAAAACTTATGAAGCCAAATTGTCAATAATAAATAACAAATAAATTTTCACCAGTTATAGTAGAGAAAAAAATTGAGTTACATTCTTATTTTCTGTATAGACAATATTACATTAGTGTATATAAAGAGGTAAATGAGAAAGCACTATTCCACAACATAACCTACAAGTATCTAGGACAGTTAATTCACAAAAATATAGTCCTTTCCAGTATTTTGTGATGTTTGTTGATTTTAAAAATTTATTTATAAAATTATTCATTTGTGATTTATTCTCCCCAATATATGTATATTTATTCTTGGACTCCAAGTATGAAATTTTTTTCTATTAGATGAGTTCTTGGGGTAAAACAAGAGATATCCGACAGTTTCTACCTCTTCTTCTTGAGAAGTGTGCTCAGAAAAGAATGAGCATAGATAAATATAGACAAGATTATCCATTTGGATATAGAAAGGAAAATTTTCAGTTTATCTATTTTTTTCTTAGAAACCTTTTATTTTTTATATGATTAAATATACAATTAATTTTGCATAGTTTTAAAAATATAGTTTTTGGCATAATTATTTTTACCTATTTCTCATGTCTTTAGTCATTTTCCATAAATGAGAATTGTGTCATAAAAGTTTGATCAGGAAAGAAAAAGCCAAGCTTGATGGTGCCATGTCTAATCCCTGCACTTGGGAGACTGAGGCAGGAGAATTGCTGAGAGTTCAAGATCAGCTTGGGCTATAATGTGTTCAAGGCCAGGGTGAACTACATGGCAAGATCCTGTCTCAAAGACCACCCTGGTCCCAAATAAGTAAAAGGTAGATCATGGAACAATAGCCATGGTGATTTTAAAATAATCTTTTATTGGAATTAGATCAAGTACATTGGTAAGAGCAGTTAAAAAAAAATGAGCGGAGGGCTATTAACCTCTGTGTATGGTCTGAGTCTGAAGTTCATATAGGTGAGAAGGGTCCTCAGGAAAAATACATTGGAAGTAAGCAAGAGGCAGTAAGGAACACTTTAAACTATAAAGAACAATTGGAACCAATGAGGTCAAACTGGAACTCACATTGACCTTTCCAGGGTCTCTACCCTTAGTGATGTGCTTGAGCTAGAATGAAATCTGATGACCTTCACCATAGAGCTGCACGAGAGTTGGTCACAAAGTCAAAGAAACTGGAGAGATGATTCTATGAGAAGTAACATCAACTTGGGGCTGGCAGATGGCCCCCAGCCCACAAGATGAAGCCATAGATTATGCACAGTGCATGCAACCTGTGATGATGTCATGACTCAGCATGGACTTGGCTTCCTGGACAGTCCTTCAGAAAGGAAGGAATGCTGTTTCATTTGCCCTACAAATCATGGGCAAATCTATCTAAAACTAATGGGTAAGGGAAGGGAACTCTGGGAGATGACAGTCTGGCTTATATAAATTGACACATTTCTCCATTACTAGAGATTGTTGAATATATCTCCATCTTTGAATATGGTTCAGTGTGCCCCCCACAAGGGCTCACAAGTTGAAATTTAATCCTATTGCTTAAAAGGATGGAAAGTTCTACTTTGGTATTGAAGGTGAGAATTTGGGGAAGTAACTAGGATTACAATCATTAGGCTGCAGCCTCTGGGTGAATCCTGGAGGGTTCGGAAGAGGGGAAGTAACCAGAACAGGCACACATGTGCATGCACTCCCGCTCCCTTGCTGTGCAGTGTCTCACATAGCCTCAGGACTCTGCCAGCAAGGTCACCACCAATCACAGCCTGGCAGTCTTGCACCTCCAGAATTGTGAGCCACATAAGTATTTCTTTCTAGCTCGCCCAGTCTGTGGTGTTGCGGTACTGACAATAGAAGATGGACTCTTCCTGTCTTCGTCTTTTTCTCTTTTTTGTGCTGTTAAGAATAGTGCAGCAATAAATATTGATGAGATGAAGAACTTATGGGATAGTCTCATTAAGTACGTATGACATACAGTCTCATAAGTAGGATGGAGCAAAGATCTTTTTAATTTTAATGAATATTAAAAGGATAGTTGTATAAGTTAAAAATTTCAACTGCAATTATTTAATAATAATTTTCCTATTTACCTGTTAATAAGAGAAATGATAGCCTTTTGTAATTTATACTAATCTCATGGGTGAACCATTATTTCATTTTTAATTTATATTTTTTCATTTACTAGAAATTTTGAGTATATTTTCATAATTGTTATCCATTCAGATATCTACTAAATTGTCAGTCCATATTTTTAATCATTTTTCTATTTTTTTCTACCATTCTGTCAAATTATGCCATATTAGTTCTGATTGTATGGGCCTTTGCCTTACTTTTCTTCTTGCTGAGAGAAAATATCCAATACCCAACACCCATTCCCTGCACAGTCTGTAGAGGTTTCAGTGCATCCTCAGTTGGCTCTGGCAGAAAATAGTAACACAGGCAACAGATGACCACAGCTCTTTCTGGCCCTTGTATCTTATCAGGCTACTCACCCCTTTCTTCCCAGTGGCCTTGATCTTACCATTGCACCATGAATCAATCCTAGTGTCATATACTCTAGATCAGCCACCTCTGAGAAAACCCCACCTATGATGGCGTTAGGCTTTGGGGGGACATCCAGACACCTTGTACCAGTAAAATTGTTTTTTGGTCCAATACAATCTTTTCTGCAGAAAAGTTCTGTGTTTGCCGCTTCTAGGCTGGCACATCCTGGTGGCCTCAGGAATGCTGAGCCACTTCGATCCTATCTCAAAAATGGAAATGATTTAAATCTCAGCCTTTGTCTGCACAAATTCCTAACCTTCTGCTTTACATTTATTCCTAGGGTACAATGTTTTGTTTCCTGCCCTGAGTTCTGGCAGCTCTGAACATTAATTTTGAAGCTTCTGTCCTGAGCAGACCTTCGGAAACCACTGTTCAGTCTCTTATCTGCTCTGACATTTCTTTTGAAATTTGCAAAGGAAAAGTAGCTCCAGACTTGTGGGTTCATTTTCTTAAACCTCTGGGAAACTTCTCACTATTTTGTTAACACTCAGCCTTTTAAGAAGAGTTTTGAAAATATGATTGTAAGGAGAGTTAAAAAAAATATATATGTATATCATTTCTGCTCAGAATTTGGGTCAAGTCACTCAGTCTGTCATTACCAGAAGTTGATATCTGGATCTAAAATTTTAATGGCACTCAGGCTTACAATGAAAGATCATCATAGTATTTGTGTTTCCAAGTGGGTCTTAGTGAATGGCATCTTTCTTCTCCATTTGGAATTACTAACAACTTTAGAAAAAAGGCAGAGTAAAAGAACTGTGTCCAGATATTTCCCTTATTAATAGTAGCGTCAAAGTTGCAGAGGTTGCTTATCATGGAAGGCTTTTGTACTGTTACCTGAATCCTGCACCAGGTAGAGGTACGCAGCCAGGGATGGGCCTTTGAGTGGTTTCATAGGTGGCAGACCAGGGAAAAACTACACCTTCCACACATGGGCCTACTTTATATAAGAAATTTGTCTCCTCCTGTAAAGTGAGAAAAACATGACAGTGGCTTGATGGTGCTGAGCGAAAATCCCTCCTTATGGGTCCCGGAGAAAAGGCATTCCTCCTAAAGTAATTAAAGCCATTTAATACTGGTGACTGAGACCCTCAACAAGGGCAGTGTTAAATGTTTATGCATAACAGTGCAAAGAGGTATGTGCGTTTGAAATGCTAAATATTGTTAAATAGTGAGTACGCTGACACTCCATGCTTTCAGGTTTTAAACTGTGGACAAGTCAGTTCCCTTCTTTGAGCCAGTGTGTGGGGTAGTATAAAGGAGATCATCACCTCGTCTCATCCGATTCTCTTCTAAGCCCAACTGTGCATGTGGTTCCATCCATGTATAAGGCAGTGCTCTTGGTCTTGTTCTTTTGTGTGTGCGTTTGGCATTTTCAAGCTTTTCTGAGTGTGGCATTCTGGGGAGCTGCTTCTTATTAAGATGCTTGTTTTTCTGCCCTCTGCCCTCCTGTGAATGCTTGAGGGGCTTCCATCTTTCCTCCTTGGAGTCACATCGCCAATGTGGAGCACAGGTTCTCACACCTTTATTATCTTGCTTTTTTATAATTTCCCCAAGCACAGATGAATGGCAGATGATACAGATCTTTTCTAACTTAATATTATGCTTCTGGCACTGCCCCTAAAAGAACCCCTAAGTAAACAAACAAACAAAATCTTTCTTTTCCATTTGAAAACTCCAAAAACTCAAAGGTTACTTTCTTCTATCAAAATATATCCTGTGCTTCTCTGACATTCTAGCTGATTAAATTGCTGCTCAGCTCCAGGGCCTGCGGTGGAGAACTAGCTGCCGCTGTGCTTCTCTCCAGTGATGTATCGCCGGCCTTAGTGGGAATAGAAGCAAAGAGTGGCTGAATGTTATGTATCTTTTACCTGCACTCTCCCCTCTGCCCCGGCTACATGAGAAATTTCTTCTTCTCGCTTCTGTGAATGTCACAGAGAGCTTTGAAACGTGATTGGGATTACTATTAGGTTAAACCTAGCACAGCTCTCCCCACTGAGGACCTGTTTTACCAATTACAGTGTAAGACTTTCATAGGAAATTTTTGTATGTCAGTTCACTCTGCTCGTAAATTATGGAAAGAAAATATTGGAAATGTAAGTATACATGTTTAAAATTATACTACTGCTGGCTAAAATGCTTTCCCCTAAAATCCTAATGCTAAATTCAGTTCTGTTATTAACTTTGGCTGCTGAGATATTTTACAAGGTTGCCTAATAGATGCACAAAACATTGGGTTTTACCTTTCAGATACTGCTAAGTACCTTCTGAAGATCTTCCCCTGTTTAGCAAGCCTCTGTTCCCCTGCTCTCTCCCAGGCCACTGTGAGGCTTACGCTCTCTTTGTTAAGATGTCCTTGGTACCTCTGGCTTATTTTACTGTATAAATATATGCTGCTGGAGCCTAGAGACCGACCCTCTATTGTATTCTATTTCTAGCTGCCCTATTGACTAGGCATCTGAGCACGCACTCCTCATTGCAAACCAGCAGTGCAGGGTGCATTAGCTCCGTTCGGAGAGCCCTGTAGAAGTCCCTAATTCCCTATTAACAAGAGCAATACCGACCTTAGGTTAAACATTCTGCATTTATAATTCTTCGCCCCATGGGAACAACTCTGTTGAAGTCTTCTAAATTGGGGTCGCCTGCAGTTTTTCCCTGCTGGCCAATATGAATTTTCTCTGCAGAACATATGAAATTTCACTATGATTTTAATTTTTAATTCTATCAAGTTGAGGCTTCATGGAGCCAAAATACCACAACTTTCTATAACATAAATTTTGTTTGGATGAATGGTTATGACAGTTTAGTTTAAAGTCAACCAAACACCAATATCTGTGCCTCCTGATGACCATGGTGTCAGGAAATGTCAGTTTAACTTCATATTTGCTTTCTGGCAATTTAAGAATAAGAAAGCTAGGGTCTTTTCTACCTCCACAGAATAGGAACACCGGTGTGGTTATTAAAAGTCAATAAAATTTCTTTTGTTGTGTCCTAACAATGATCTGGTCATGGCTGTTTTTTATCTCCAACACTCCAGGCTGGCAGAATTGGAACAATACGTCAGCATAGGAACGTGTGGCCCAGACTCAGTGACAGTATGCAGGAGATCAGTGTTGACAGCGACAGCAAGCGCAGGTTTAGCTTGTCTCTCGAAGTGATCATCACAGAAACACTAAACCTTCCTTCTCATTGTTTTCTTTCACTGGTCTCAGTCAATGCGTACAGAAAGGAATACGACGAGAGCTGTGCCCTTACAGTGAGCGGCTGTTTGCACCAGGCGGCCTCTATTCAAGAGGGGTTTTCTGTTAAGTTTAAAAACATGAAGCCATACTAACCTCTGTCAACCATGAGTGCCTATAGGCGTGAAAACTCAGACCTGCACATTTGCAAATTGCTAAGGTGATTTGAGGATGTGGCACACTGTGGTAGGGAGCAGGAATTTATACTGGGCCTTGTTACCTCCTTACCAGCCTGGGGAATGATACTGGCAAGATTATATGCAATCCTTAGTTTCATGTTACTTATTTGCTCTAAAAAGAACAAAAAAAGATGCTAACATGGGACTTCTAGTGCTCCACAGCATTGTTCTGTAGATAAGTGGCATCAAATAGCAAAAGAGAAGCCTTGGTGAGTCTGCAGCTATTACTGTATCTGTTGATTTGGATACTGTCTATATTGATACTGTCTATATCTTTATCACTGCAACTGAATTCCTCAAATTAGCTGCTTTAGTGTATCTGTAAATGTCTAATTAATTATAAATTTACTCTTAAACTATATTAAAACTTTAGTAAAAATTGACACTTTCTAAAATAGTTCGGATGCCAGCTTTCACACTTTGGGAACTACCAGTACAGTTACACAGACTAATTTTGTGGCTAACTTCATGTTTTTAAAAAGCTTTTTATCCATCATCAGTGAATTAAGAAGGCCATAGCTGTGTTAGAAATCGTATGAAGTCCGGTATGCACAAAACAGCAGACCTAAATTTTCACTAACAAGCACCCAGTGGAACACATAGGTGCTGAATTTATTAAGATGCCAGACACGGCTCAGGAGCAGCCTCTAGTCCACTGCCGGGGCTGCATCATATACTGTAAAAGATATGTGGAAACTGCAAGTCACTTGTACAACAGAAATAAAATGACATCTATTTGTACTCGAGGCTCTTATTTTGTAGCACTTCACCAAACCTATTTCCTTAGTGTATTTTATATAGTGAAATTTAGTAAAATACTTCTGTTATCCCTATAAAAGTTACAATAGCACATAAGCATCTTAAAAAGCTCTACATTTCTTTCATAGATGAAATGCACAGCAATAAATTGAAACCTGACAGCGTGAAAATATTTTTAGTGTAAGGCTACCACTTGCTAGGTCGGGGGAGGGCTGCCATTGAAGAAAAGCTCATTACAGTATGTGTTAGTAATATTGGGGCAAGCATGCTGTATGAGTTTCCCCTGAGTCGCAATGATCGTTTCTGTCTGGTACAGTTTAGAGAAGCATGTAACATGCGTGCTGTGGCAGTGGTGGCAAACTGTGTTCTCGAGTGTCCCTTCCCTCCTTCCTCACAGAGCAAACCCTGGCTCTTCTTGAATACAGACCATTAAGAACAAAGCCCGCCTTCTCCAGCCTGCTCAGTAGTAGGTGGCATCGTGCAAGAAGAAATTTACTTGGCACGATTGTTCTTTTTACGTCTTTTCCCCGTTTTATTCCATGGAACATGACTCTGACTGCTTGAACACTGGCATCAATCTTGCTCAGCTGAGGAACAGTGGAGATGCATCTTTGCTGGACTTGAGAATCTACCTTAAGAGCGCTAAGCTGCCAATCCCTGGATTCCTTTGAAGGGAAGAATGTAAAGTTATGTCTTATCTAAAATCATTATTTTGGTTTTCTGTCATAGGCACTTGCACAATTTCCTACTTGTTGTGCACGTCTACTCATTAGAAGACAGAAATGTCATAGATTTACAGTTCAGAAAACAAATAAAAACTTAGTATGGATCACTCCATCTGGCTTAATTTTATGCCATTAATTATTTGGATGAATGTAAGGAGGATTTATTATTTTAAACATAAGTGACATATACATATTTGGGGAAAATGTTAAATGTTCAGGGTTAATTTTAATATACTAGCCAAAAAACTGGGGCCTACTAACCACAATGATAGAATAATAAAGTAGAAAGCTCTGCAGATGGAGTAGGTCCTATACGGCAGCACCCAAAATGCCTTGAGAAGTCCCTGTAAACTGAAACTACATGTGGCACAGAGAGCACATTTGAGTTAGGTTTGCTGGTAAAATCATATACAGTCAGAATTATCCTTTTAGTTCTCTTAAAGCTCTTAGAAGTATAGAATATATGCGACATTGGGGTACAGCTCTATGCAGCCTTTCCTGGCATTCAAAACACTCTTCGTTTGTATTTATGGAAAAATTGTTTATTGTGAGTGGACTGCTAAGAAGAAAATTCTGAACTTCTAGGTTTTTCTGCAGGCTGTCCTGATGATTTATATAAAAATCTTCTAAATGACGATACACACTGATAAATCTGTCTTGACAGTGATTAAGCAAGGTACAAGAGTTACAGCATAACTCACAGCTAGCTTTTAGCGTTAGCTTACAGGGGCCGTGTGCTTGGAAGTGTCAGCCTTTAGTGCATATAGTGTGTTGCACATCTCTCAGATGGCAGCATTTTTTAAAGTGACATTGGTTAATTTTCATGCAGAATGTTAATGTTCTTAGGGAGTACAATTCCTATACTTCTTTAAAGACGAAAGAGAGGAGAACTGAAGAATCTTTTGTTCGAAATTAATTTTTATTTGAATTAAAATGTTGTGTTCAACAATTTAAATCGCACAGTGCTAATGCATAAAAAGCCTCCTCCTGTTGATCTCCTCAGACCCTTAACCTGCACCCTCCTGACAGACTATCAACTCCGCAGTTGTTCCTTCTAATCCTTAACCTTATGTGTATGAGTAGCACTAACCATTGCTATTGGCTGACTCACCAATTTTAGAAATTATTATATTATTGTTATTTGATTTCCTAATTTGAGAATTTAGGAGTTGGGTGTATTTATTTCTCTTTTTCTCTGCTATCATTCTTTAAATAAAAGTTTGCTTTTTTCTTATTATATTGTTTCCTTTCAATAGAATAATATTGTAAAATTATAGTTTATTGTTTAAACTACTATCTATATTTTCTGGAGACAATTGGCTATTTTTATACTTTTATTTAATTCTCTGTAAATAGTTAGGCTTTATGTAGCCATGAGGAAATCTGGAATTGTTTTCTGTGAAGCTCAAACTCTCAGATCATTTTTCAGTTCCATTTTTATTCTGGAGAAATAGCTGCTTGAGTCCTAGGACCTCTTGCTGCATTGGACTTCTCTGTCACCAGGCTTGATGCAGTGTTGGTCTATTACTAAGGCACTTCTCTTTCCCTGTTCTCTGTACTGGATTCCTGGTCCCTTGATTCCTGTCTTCTTGTGTATTTTGGTGAAATACAAAAATCTAATCCCTTCTTGAGAAATTGTGCATGCGAAATAATTTTTTGAAATTTTGCATTTAAAAAAAATATTTTCCTTTGTATCTATATTCTACCTTATATTTGATCAATAGTTCTACATTTTATAATTCTTGATTAATTTTAGAATAATTTTAGTATTTTATAGGGAAATAATTATTTATGATCTTCTAGCTTTTGATATTTGAGGTGAATACTATTCGTCTTCCTAAACCTTGTTGCCCTTTCTTTTTAAAAAACGTTGATAATTTTCTTTATTTTGGGCAATTGATATGTTAGTATTATTTGTCTGTGTAACCTAAACTGAGATTATATAGGTCAATTTTGTTTATTTTAAAGAGAGTAGTAAAAGAAAAAAAAAGAACATTAGCGGCATACCAACATCACAAATATAAACAAAACAAAGCAAGCACATTAAAAGAGATACAGGGCTTCAAAACAAAATGATAGGAATTAACAGTGGTTGTTACATTACATATTGTTATCTTCAGCTACCTTGCTCAGATGATCAGATATGAGGGGAAGATTGTTCAAAACATCAAAGAGGATAAAAAATAATTATTAGATAAAACAGTAGAGATAATACAGAGTTTCATTAGACAAGATGGTAGGAATTCACCAGTGCTTATTCCATTGCATATTGTTATGTTCAAATCAGTTGCTCAGACTACCAGATACAAAAAGTGCAAAATTGGTCAGAATATAAAAAATTTTAAGTGTTAACTGTTTCTTTCAGTATACCATCAGACATCAGCAGTACAGTTATCCCAGCCATAATACATATATATATGATGTGTGTATATATATAGTCATCTATATAGTATATAATCATATATAACTTTCCTTCTTTTTTCTTCTTTCTGTCACTCCAGTTGTTCCTTCCTTTGAGCAGTTTCTTTCCCTTTCATATCATCTATTGTACATGTTGAGTTTTACTTACCCTTTCAGGTTCCTACACCAGGGAGACACTTTGATGTTTACACGTGTGGGTCAGATTTATTTCACTTATGAGTAAGGGCTCTAGTTGCATACATTTACGTACAAAAGCCTCAAGTTTATCTTTTTTATACCTGAGCAATACTCCATTGTATAAAAATACCACATCTTTTTTATCTATTCCTCAGTGGATGGGCCTTTGGGTTGTTTCCAAGATTTAGCTATGACAACTTGTGCTGCTATAAACATGGGTGCACATATACTGCTGTGGTATGATGTTTTTAATTCTACTGGGAAAACATCCAGAAGGGGGATAGCTGAGTTAAGTGGGACTTCTATTCCTAGTTTTGTGAAGAATCTCCAAACTGATTTCCACAGTGCTTTCACCAGTCTACACTCCCATCGACAGTGCAGTAGGATTCCTTTTTCCCCACAGTCCCTCCAGCATTTGTTATTGGTTGATTTCTTGATGATAGCCATGCTTTCTGGGGTGAGATGGAATCTCAGTGTTGTTTTAATTTGCATTTCTTGAATAACTAATGATATTGAACATTTTTTCATGTATTTATTCACCATTAGTATTTCTTCATCCGGGAAGAGTATATTCATCTCAGATGCCCATTTTTTGATTGAATCTTTGAATTTTGGAGGCCTAAAGATTTTTAATTCTTTATATGTTCTAGATAGCAGTCTTTTGTCTGAGGGACAGTTGGCTAAAATAATCTAATTTTTGAGTTTTATTTTTACTCTATTGGTGATTTCTATTGATGTGCAAAAACTTTTGAGTAGGATGAGATTCTAGTTGTTGATTCTTTGAAGTGTTTCCCATGCAGTTTGGTTTTTGTTCAAGAACTCTCTGCCTACCCCTATTTCTTCAAGATTTTCACTTACTTTCTCTTCCAACAGATTTAGTGTTTCTTTGTTTTAATATTTAGGTCTTTGATCTATTTGCCTTTAGTTTAGTGCATGGTGAAATACATGGGTCTAGTTTTAGTCTTCAACGTGTGGAAAGCCAGTTTTTCCAACACCGTTATTGAAGGGGCTATCTTTCTTCTAGTGAACATGTTTGGACCCTTTTGTCAAAGATAAGGTGGCTGAGTGTGTTTGTGACTGTCTGCATATTCTAATCTATTCCATTGATCTTCAGGTCTGTTTTTTTTTTTTTTTGCTAATATCATGCTGATTTTATCACACTAGCTTTATAGTATAATTTCAAGTCAGGAATTGTGATACCTCCTGCTTTTCCTTTGTTTCTCAAGATTGCTTTTGCTATTCTAGGCCTCTTCTGTGTCCAGATGAATTTTAGAAATATTTTCTCTAGATCTGTGAGCTATACTAATGTATTTTAATTGAGATTGCATTCAATCTGCACAACAATTTTGGAAATATGGTCATTTCACAATGGTAGTTCTTCCTATCCATGAGCAAGGAATATCATTCCATTTTCTGAAATCCTCTTCAATCTCTTTTTTCAGAGTACTGTAATTATCACTGTATAAAACTTTTATATCTTTTGTTAGATTGATTCCTAAGTATTTCATATTTTTAGATGCTATTGTGAAAGGTATGATTTCCCTAACTTCTCTCTCAATCTGTTCATGGTCTGTGTATAGGAATGCTATTGATTTTTGAGTGTTGACTCTGCATCCTGCTATGATACTGTGCTACTGAATTGGCTTATTAAATCTACAAGCCTTTGGGGGGGTCTTCTATGTAGAGTATCATGTCATCTGCAAATAATGATAATTTCACTTGATCTTAGCAAAAAGGCTGAGAAGCAATGAATAATGATAATTTCACTTCCTCCTTTCCTATCCTTGTTCTTCTTTTTCTGTCTATTGTCTAATTGCTTTAGCTAATATTTTCAGAATTATATGGAATAGGAGTGGTGACAATGGGCATCCTTGTCTTGTTCCCGATTTTGAAGTGAAAACTTTCAAATTTTGACCATTTAGTATAGTGTTAGCCATTGGTTTGTCATAGATGGTTTTGATCAGATTGAGGTAAAGACCATCTATTCCTGTTTTCTGTAGAGTTTTTATCATGAATGAGTGTTGGACTTTACTGAAGGCTTTTTCTACATCACTAGAGATATGATTTTTTTTATTATTTTAAAAGTAAAAGAACGAAGACATATTAACAAACAGACACAAAGTAGCATAAGAATAGTACAATCAAAACTGAGCTACAGACAAGGTGACAGGGAATCAACAACGGTTGTTGCTTTACAAATTGCTAACCGCGAAGTGCATATTCAGGAACAAAGATACAGACAAAGAACTACATCAACAACAGAAAAAAAAAAAGAAAAGAAACCGAAAAGCATTAACAAAGAGACACAAAGTAGTACAATAACAGTATGATCAGAATTGAATTATAGACAAAGCCACAGAAAACCAACAATAGTTGCTGCATTGCATATTGATATCTTCAAAGTGTATGTTCAGGATAACACATACAGACATACAAGATTGATCGAATAATCAGTCATCAACTATTCCTTAGCATTAAGTGACATAATACAATAGTAGAACCATGTTAGCAAGACTGGCCAGTATTAAAAAATCATCCAATAACAAATGTTGGAGAGGCTGTGGAGAAATAGGGACTCTATTACACTGCTGGTGAGATATGATTTTTATCTTTGGTTCTATTTATATGGTGTATTACATTAAAGGATTTTTGTATGTTTAACCATCTCTGTGTTCCTGGGATGAGTCCTACTTGGTCATGGTGTATAATCTTCTTGATTATTTTTTGTTTTCTGTTTGCTAGTATTTTTATTGAGAATTTTTGCATCTATATTCATTAGGGAGATTGGCCTGTAGTTCTCCTTTTTAGTTGGGTCTTTCTCTGATTTTGGTATCAGGATAACACTTCCCTCCAGGGAGATTTTCTTCCCTTTCAAATTCATTAAAGAGTTTGAGAAGAATTGCTCTTAAATCTTCTCTAAATTTCTTGTAGAACTGAGCTGCGAATCCATCTGGACCTGGGCAAAAACTTTTATTGGTAAGTTTTGTATTACATTCTGTATTTCACTGGCTGGTATTGAGTTATTCAGAATTTTTATATCTTCTTCATTCAGGTTTGTAATTCATATGTATCTAGAAATCTGCCCCATTTCCTCTGTGTTTTCCATTCTGTGAGAGTAAATATTTTCAAAATAGTTATTGATCTGAATTTCTACAGGATCTGTAATGATTTCACCCCTTTCATTCCTTATTGTATGTACTTCAGTTTATTCTTTCCTTTTTTTGATAAGGTTGGCTAAGGGTTTATCTATTTTATTTATTCTTTCGAAGAACCAACTCTTTAATTTATTAATTCTTTGTATTGTTTTTTTAGTATCCATTGCAATAATTTCTACCCTGAGCTTTATAATTTCCTGTCTTCTTTGGGCTTCGTGTTTGACTTGCTCTTCCTTTTCTAGAAGCTAGAGGTGCAGAATAAGGTTGTTTATTTGTGCTTGTTCTATTTTCCTGAAGTGGGAATACACTTCTATAAATTTTCCTTTGAGGACTGCTTTCACTGCATCCCACAGGTTCCTATAAGTTGTATCTACATTTTCATTTGATTGTAAATAGTGTTTAATTTCTGATTACATCTGTGACCTATTGGATGTTCAGGAGTACGTTATTGAATTTGCATGTGTTTATGGAGTTTTTATGATTTCTTTTGTCATTAATTTCCAGTTCCATTACACTATGGTCTGATAGTATGCATGGGATAATTTCAGTTCCTTTGCATTTCCTTAAGCATGTTCTATGTGCTAGTATATGATCTATTTTAGAGAACATCCCATGTGTAGCTGAGAAGAATGTGTGTTCTGATGCTGTTGGATGGAACACTCTGTAAAGTTCTAATAAGCCCATTTGTTCACAGGTTTGGTTCAGTTCCCTTATTTCTTTGCTAACTTTTAGTCTAGTTTATCTCTTTGTGACAATGATGTGTTAAAGTCCCCTGCTATGATTGTGTTGCTGCTTATTTCATTTTTCATGTCTGTTAAAATTGTCTTATATAGTTGGATGCTCCTGTATTTGGTGTATAGATGTTTACAACTGTTCTCTCTTCCCCTTGAAGTTTTCCCCTTACAAGTATGTCTTTATCTCTTTTGATTGCTCTTGGTTTTAAGTTCATGTTATCTGCAAACAGAATAGCTACATTCACTTTTTTCTGGGTTCCTGTCATGTAGAGTATTGTTTTCCATCCTTTAATTTCCAGTCTATAAATTTCCTTTTGAGTTAAATTTGTTTGCTGTGTATAGTATATATTTGGATTTTGTTTCTTGATCCACTCTGCCAGTCTGCTTCTTTTGATTAGTGCATTGAGACCATTTATACTGATGGTTATAACTGGTATGTACTGGCTTATCTGGTCATGTTATTTTTCTGTTGTTGGATCTTCCTTTTTCCCTCTGTTTAATTGCTTGCTCCGCTTGGTGTGTTCTTTCTATTGTTGTTCTTGAAGTTGTGGTCTGTTTTGTTTCTTTGTCAAACATCTTTTGGTAACCTTTGTAGGATTGATTCAGCTCTCATGAATTTCATCAGTTGTACTTTATCATGGAAATATTTTATTTCCCCATTAAATTTGGGGAAATTTGAAGGTCACTTTTACAGGGTACATCAATCTGGATTGGAAATTCTTTTCTTTCTTTACCTGAAATACTTCATTCCATGCTATTTTTTATTTTTATTTTTTATTTTAAAAATAAAAGAACAAAAACATACTAACAAACCCACTTACTTTTGCAGAATAACACAAGAACAATACAAGCAATGCTGAGTTTCAGACAAGGTAATAGGAAATTAATAATGGTTATTGTTTTATCCAACCTATTTTTTACTTGATGGTTTATGTTAAGAAATCTGTTGATTATTGTGATGGGCTTTCCTTTATAGGTGATCTGTTCCTTTTCTGTAACAGCTTTTAATATTGTGATCTTTTGTTGAGTTTCTGGGATCTTGATCACAATATGTCTGGGTGTAGATTTATTTTGGTTATGGTTAATTGGAGTTCTATGTGCTTCATTTTCTGTACGTCAAATTCTTTTTCCATATCTGGGAATTTTTCTGCTATTATTTCTGCAAGTAATCTTTTTACATTTATGTTGACACTTGCTGTTTCGTTAATGCCTATTAATCTTACATTGTTTTTCTTTGCTTCATCTTGCAGTTGTTGAATTGTTATTTCCTGGTTCTTTGCTGTTTTTAAAAGATCCCTCCTTTCACGTTTGTTAGTTGCAATGCTGTCTTCAAGTTCTGAAAGTCTATCTTCAGCTTTGTTCAGGCAGTTTTGCCAGCTTTTGATGGAGTTTTTAATTTCCTGGATATCTGTTGAACCTGTCTCACACATTCTAGTTCTTTCCTATATTGTTCACTCAAGGTTTCCATGAGTTTTCTCTGCTCCTCTATTTTCTTATCAATCTCTTTTTTGGATGTGCTGAGCAGTTCTTTCATTATTGTTGTCATTTCTTTTTTTACCTGAGAGATTATTTCTGATATGATGACTTCTATTCCCTAATTTGAGAAATTTCAGGTGTATGACTTCTAGGCTCTTCTGTGTTGATGTCTCCTGGACTTGTTCTAGATGGTGTAGAGGTCTACGATTGTGCTTAATTTTGTAATTTTCAAGATCCAGCAGTTCCCTGGAGCTCAGCCTTACTGCCACAATTGTGAGGCAGTGGTAGTGGCAAGGTGAGGGTCTGAAGGTCCCCTCTTCTTAGTGTGGCTCATGTGCTGGTATGTGGTGGTAGGGTGGGTTTCCAGATGCTCATGAAATTTTATTGCATTCAGTTGGCTCCCAGGCCAGTGGTGGAGGGGCTGGCGAGGCTCACTTGTGTTCCTGAAGCTGTCTGGGATTCAGCCAGGCTTCTACAATGGTCGTGTGAATGCAGGTCATGGTCACCAAGGCTTTAGATGTTGCCCAGATCCAGCCTGGTTCCCATGCAGGCAGGGGAGTGGTGAGTGGGGTACCTGAAGCCACTGACTCTGTCTGGGTTTCAGCAGGGCTCTCATGGGCATTCAAGTCTTGCTGGGAGTGACCACTGAGGCCCCAGAAAGTGTCTGGAGTTTCACCTGCCTTACACACTAGTGGGGGAAGCACAGGGTGGCTCACCAGTGCTCCTGAAGATGTCTAGAGTTCAGCCCAGCTCCTGTGGGGATGTGGGGATGCAGGGTGTGGCCACTTTGTCCCCAGAAGTACCCGGGACTTCGCCTGCCTCACATGCTGGTTGGGGAGGTGTGGAGGTTCCTGAAAATGTCCAGGGTTCAGCCCAGTGTCCTCAGGCACACTGTATGTGAGAGAAGTGGCAACAGAAGGTGACTGGACTCCCCTTGCTTCACCCACTGGTTGTGGAGGTGCCGGGCTGGCTCACCAGTGTTCCTAAAGATGTCCAGGTTTCATCCTAGTGCCTGCAGGCATGCTAAGAGTGCAGGGATAGGTCAGTTTGTATTTGTTTCTATTAAAATTACTTTTCCAGATGTTACTCAAAGGACAATAGAAGAGCTAAGCCTATTACTGGAATAAAGTCATATACCAAGTTCCACATTTCTTCTCAGTGGCTGGGGATATCCATTCTTCTAAGCTTTATTCAAAGGAGTCTCACATCTGCCTTGTACTGTGGAACAATCCTAGGAAAAATGAAGTGTAATTTTGCCTTGTAATTGTAAGGTCCAGGTGGCTACTTTTGCATGCAAGGCTACATGCATATACAGCAGCTAAATTTCAGTAATGTTATCAGGACAAACTGCTTATCCTGGCTGAGATTTAGTATAGGTGAAGAATTTCTTACACTGGGAGAATTTATGGGCCATGCTCTACTGTACTTTACTTTTATATATTTGTGTACTTGGAAGTACTGGGTATTGAACCCAAGGCCTTTGCACTGAGTTACATCCTCAGCCCTTTTTAATTTTTTATTTTGAGATAGTGTCTCACTAAGTAATTAACTAATTTGCTCAGGCTGGACTCGATTTTGTCATCTTCCTCCTTCTAGCTTCAAGAGAGCTGGGATTACAGGTGTGCACCACTATATCCACAATTCTTGAAGTTATTAAAATAATATTTATTAAATGAAAGGAATGTAGTGAAGAGAAAATTTATTCATAATTCCCAAAATGATAAATGTTCACATATTCCCACATTATAGAGAACTGGATGATCTTTTCCCTTTAACAGTATATCGGTAGGGTTCCTCTATGTCAGAATGTATCATTACATGTATCTTGCAGCATAGTGTACTCAGGCTCAGTGCAGTTTCTTTTTTATTGACAAATAAAAACTGCATATATTGATGCTCTACCCATGGTATTTTGAGATATGTTACTTTGTAGAATGGCTAAGTCAAGCTAATTAACATAATCATCATCACACAACACCATATTTTAGGGGAGATGAAAATACTTGGAGTATACCTTTTTAGTAATTTTCAAATATACAGCACATTGTTACTAACTACAGTCACCATGTTTGCAAGCATATCTTTTCGGTGGTTGAATAGTGTCTCACAGAATGAACCTGTTGTAACATGAGTAACCGTTTTCTAGGTCTTGCAATTTCAGGTGTTTCTGGCTGAGTGTTACTGTTTTCCAAAGTACTGCTGTGCTCTAAATGTCTCAAAGCTCTGTCTGCTGGCAAAAGAAAATTACACATTTTTAATATTAAATTGTGGTATCTCAGAGCTGCTTCATGCATGATTTGAACCTCCATTAGGTATCTCTGAAAGGCCCTGCAGACACTTACTTGTGTGCTAACTCTATGAATTTCTACACCCTCCCCATACATCTTCTAGGAAACTGCAGCCACAGAGCATCTCAGCCAGTGTCTTGACTCTCCTGGCACTGTCTAGGCAGTGCTGCTTCTCAGTGTGCCCACACTGTCCCTCTGCGGTGCTTCTCAGTGCCTTCAGACATAATGTATTAACAGAAACATTGGTGGGATATGTCTTTTGCATTTTTTGAGCTGATTTTTTCCTTATTCTAAAATCTCAGTGGTCCTCAGTTTCTGGCTTGATTTCCTCCTTCTTAGGGCAGTGGTTTGTCTGTCTTGGCTGCCTTTCAGATCTAAAATGGGGGAGATACACATGCCCATGTGACACTTGAAAGCAACTGAAATAATCTTCCCAGTAGGGCCCTGGTACATACGTTATGAAAGATCACCAGATGATTTTGCTATATAGTAGATTATAGGGGTGTAGAGCCACCTGTGTACTGGCATTTATCATTTCTTCAGCGGCAGCTAATGCTTTGGTCAATAGTTTATGCCTGGAATCTTTCCCAGAGGGTTGCTAGTTTACAGAAAAATTACACTGACACCATGGATGTTTTACTGTAAAGATCTATTATTAAGTCTTATACACCTGAATGCCTGTCTGAAGCACTGCTGCAGTGAAATCTGACTTAAGGTGATGTGCCGCCAGGCTTTGATCCGGAAGCTCATGTGCAGCCTATGAAACTGTAAGAGACTAGTGTCATTGTCTTTTAGCTACTAACCCAATTTCACCTTCTTCCTATTTGCAGCACACCTGTTAAGGAAGCACATGTGTAAATTAGTGTGTATGTGTGCAAACACACCCACACCCACAGGACAATTCCTTTCTCATTTTATAGAAAGATACAGTCACATGCATGAAAACTCATCTGTTGCTTCCTGCTGCTGCATTTGTTGACTTGTTGTTTTTATTTCCTAAGTGGTGTGGGATAATTGGAGGCTTTTCCACTTTATTGTCAATATCCCCCAACTCCAGGATTTGTTATAATTCACTATATCAGCCACAGTATTCCATTCCCTGACACGCTTACTAGGGCTCACTGGCTTTCTACTCTAGTGTCTCTGCAAAGAAGAGGAGCCACACAGACATGAATGGTGATGACATTCTATAGTCAATAAAAATGGCATTGGTGATATATAAGGATCAACTGAGATGTATGCAGTGGAGAGGACTTGGAATAAGATCACTCTGAGTCAAGGGTATTAGGTAAAAACAACAGACTTAGCCTAAGAAGCACAAATCTGGATGCTATCTAAGTGACTATGAAGAATGTGTGTTTTTTTGAGGAATGTTTCCTAGATTTCTTTCAGTCTCTATATTCCAACTTTACCAATGAAAAAGGTTGATATAGTTGAGTTATGCCTAAGGACGTAAACTCAATTATGCTATTCTTGGATGCACTGGTAAAAAGGAGACAGTAAATAGTCTTTGCATAAACAAAAGTTTTTACTCATTCCCTGAAATATTTTTTCTTGTATTCACTTGTCTTTGGCAGTGAATTTAATGTTTGAAATTCTGCATTGTTTTATTGTTTTTTGTGTTGTTTATGTCTTTGTGTTTGTTAATTTATTTCTGTTCTTTTCTCTTTAAAATAAAATTTAGAAAAGAATTATTTGTAGTTTTGTGACATTTGGGTACAGACATAAAGTGTACCTGTATGTAAATCTTTTTCTATAGGATTTCAAACTTGTCCATAATATGGTTTTTTCCACTGATACATGGATAAAAATTTCTGGGCACCCAAATCTGCTGTTTACACTTATGCTGAAGGGAGGCCAAGTGGTAGAGTAGGTCACTTGGCATCAGAGGTTCAGTGCCCTGTAACACTTTGATTATCTGCATCATTCTGACTGTTCAGAAAGGCTTTTGAGAAAAGGGGAAGGAAGCATAATTAGAAGGACATACACTTTTTGTAAAAGATTATAGTAATTTTAATTCTCTTTACCTTAATTCTCATGAGTAAATAAATCTCTCAAGACTTACATGCAAGTTACTATTCTTTTGTCTGTACCTTAAAGGTAGGTGAATGAAAATTTTCAGTTCATTCTGAAACTAGAGTAGTATAAACAGACTTTGCTTCTTTGTACATTGTTTCTCTATGATCTCCCTGCAAAACAGCTTTTGAAAAGATTGACTATGGCCTGACTGACTATCAGAGGGATCCAGATGAATTTCCTCTGGCACTATTCCCTTTCCAGAGCCACCACTACCAAGACTTTGTGAACGGTGGAGTTCTTGGATTGTGATGCACAAGTGTCCTCACAGAGGCACTTGAATGTCTCTGCAAAACCAGAGGAGAGCATTCCTCTAACAACTCCCCTAGACTGTCTTTGAAACTGATCTTACTAAATTTCTCCTGGGGTAATTTGCTCTGGTGGTCTCCTGAGTTACTTCAGTGGATAAAAGTCAGCTCCTAATCTTTGACTGGACTCTATTTAACAGGACCGGGTTCATGAGAGGGAGCAGGACTTGTGTTTCAAATTGCAGTGAGTGCTCTTCAAGGGTTTACTCAGTGGTAAAGGCCTCTGGTTGTCTGCCTTTGCCCCAGGTGAGGCACATTTCCCTTCCTGCTTCTATTTGAAAATACAAAAGTTATATTACTATAAATAAGAAAAACAATTATATATTTTCTCTCTCTTACCAGGGAGCATGTACTGCACTGGGAACAAGACTAGCCCAGTTTTTTCACAAACTTTAGGGCTTATGACTGGGTTTCCTCTTTTGATTTGACTCCAACACCACACTGTTCAAATCATTGCCTGGTGCTTGGACCTATGCAGAATATTCCTGCACCTCAATCACTGACGTAACCCTGACTACTTCCCGGTTTACTCCTTCTAATTTGCATGCTGGTGGCTGCTAGGACACTTGAGGAAGGCATGTGCTCTCAAGATTCAGACGAAGTAAACCCATAATGAATTTAGGTAAAATAATTTTTTTTTTTTTTTTTTTTTTTTTTGCGGTACTGGGGATCAAACTCAGGACCCTGCGCTTGCTAGGCAGGCACTTATTCCACTGAGCTATATCCCCAGCCCTAGGTAAAGTAAATTAATTGAGGAAAAGAGAATAATTAGTGATAATAATGTGCCTAGCAGGATGCTGAATAGGAATAAAATGAAAAGACAAGAGAATACACAACTTTGAACTGACAGCCTTTATGACATCCTATCTTCTTGAGCTCCCTGTAGAGAAGGAGGCCTAGGAAAGGATAGCAAGGAGGGAGATCAGACGAGGGCATCCAGATGGGACCCCAGGTAGAGTCCAAGCTCATGCAGCCTGCTTATGTTCAGCTCTTATGCAGATCATGCAGTTAGGTCAGATCCTGCAAAACTGTCCCCAAGGCACTGCTGGCCTCAGGAAACTCTGCCTGAGAGCAGAGCAGTGGAGTTAGAAGACCATCACCTCCTCCATCCTGATCTGCTCGCCATGGAAATGTCTAAAGTAGGTGTGAGCTACACAGGATTGGTAAAGGAACTAGGCCTATGGTTATATAATTGTTGAATGGTGCTTACATGAGGGGAAAAGAAAGTAGGCTGGCTGCTGTTCTGCCAATCAGGGATCCTTCTGAGTTCTTGGAGGGAGGGGTAAGAAGAGCGCAAGAGGAGGGATAAATCAGTGAAGAGCAATGCACAAAGCAGAAGTCAGAGGAAAGGGGGATGGTTATGCAGAGGTCCCTAACTATGAGAAGGTGCAGAGTATGGAGAGATGCACTTAGCTCTGCCATCGATATTTTCTGGGTTTTGGGAACATTAGCAAGAAATTCAATGCCATTCATAGGCTATAAGAGGATGCACTACATGCCAGACTCCCATGTTTTCTGCCTGAAGGACAAAAAGATGAAAGAACAGTGCTAACCTTCTGGGATCATTTCAATTTCAAGGACATGACACAGTACACTTAAAACAATAATTCACACCTCACTGAAGTAGACTCTGAAAGAGAGATGCTGCAAGCATGTAGGTGAGTAGGAACAAGATGGCGAGTCTTCCTCAGGAAAGGCCTCATGGGTCAGGTGAGAGTACTAAACAAGCAAGACTTCAGCAGACCCAGATGAAGGTAACGGCCTTCCAGACATGAGACAGCCTGGGGAGAATGAGGCATACAGTTGACCATATGGCTTGTGTTTGGGGAAAGGTGAACTCTCTCCTGAGCTTGGAATGAAATCTAGGCGGTGAGTGGCCAGTGTCCATGAGAAGGCCAGGCCAGATTGTGCAGAGCCTATAATGGCAGGCAAGGAGATTTGATTTCATAAAGCATGGAATGGGGACACACATCGATTAAATAAAAGACTGATAAAAATCATAGTTGTGCCTAAGGAAGACGAGTCTAGAGGAATTATGCAGGATGCATTAGAGGGAAAGCGTCTGGGAATCAGGATTTGGCGTGGTAATCACCCATGAATCTCCTGCATGTACAAGTGTCCTATAAGAAGATCCATGGGCTTCCTTGGTTCTGAACTATCTTCTCAGGGAGAAGAGCCTTGGAAGATACAAATAGTGGCCTTGTCCAGACCAGAAACAGGTGAACCTACTGTCTGTTTAAAGATTTAGTTTCCCTATTGCTCAGGACTTCTTCTTGAGGTAAGATAAAAGAAATAAAGACAGAAATAAAGAGAACAAGGAAAATTGCAGCTTGAAAAGTGTACTTTTAGGAAAACCGGTATTTTGGACACAACCAAAGTTACCCAATTTTACAATGCCATCCTTTCACTCCTGGTCTTTCTTTGTTGTTGTTGCTTTGTTTTCTTTTTCCCCTTCCAGGCTACTCACTTCTAAGTTCTTAGCAGTCTTAAAGGATACAGTAAATATGTAAATTGAGGCTATGTCTTTCATCTGTTCTTCTTGTACTATGTATTCACAACTTCCATCCCAAGACCAAATGATAGCCCACCACACATCATAATGCACCTCATTCCTTGAGCACCTGCACTCCTTTCTGAGATTCTGCTTAGTAACTCTACCTATGCCTGACACTCATGTACTCTGGAATGCTTTCTCTGATGAAAGTCTACACACCTACTTCACTAGGCAGTCTGAGTTGAGGTCGCCATAATCTCTTTATGGGAGACCACCTTGGACCGCATCTCATGACACTCTTCCATAATGCACTCAGCTGCATGTGCAAATGTTCACCTAGGCTCATCTTCAGTGCCCTTGAGGGTCCTGAGGGCAAGAGGAATTGGTCCAAATACTGCATGTTACAATAAAATCTTTTGTCTCTGACCCAACAGACCCAAGTCTTCCACTATCACTCATGAAACCAAGGCAAGCTAACTTTCAGAGTTTTTCATAGTTCATAGGAAGGTCCCCTTAAGATTAATCATTAATAATCTCTATAGTAAAGGCTTATTTTATGACAGATAGAATATTTATGTATTTTTGTATCAAGGAATATAACATTCACATGTGACCAATTACATCACATCAAGAAGTTACTGTGTCCTATCACTGAGGTAATGTGGGCAGTAGAATCCATCACTCTGACCCGTCCGTGATCATCAGTTCATCCCCCATCTTTGTCTTGAGTTTTACCCCTAGCATTTCAGAGAGGTATGGATGACAGGCAGGGTGGGGATCAGAGATTACTATAATATATAGAATCCTTTCACATTCTGGGTTTGCTCTTTCAGTGTGCATGAATAAAACCAATGCCTTTGTTTATATATCTCAAAATATCTTTTCTATTGTAATGATCCAGGTGTTTTAGCAGTAGGCTAGCATTTACGAGGTAACCAATATATATTTAGAGCCTAAAGGAACAGATAAAGTTAATTGAGATTCAGAATTAGATCTAGTTGGGGAATTTCTATCTTTAATTACCTACCCCTACCTCAAAGATAGAATTGTGTTTAAATTTATTTAATTCATTGTCTTTACACCATATACTCAACACTAGTTATTTGGGGAATTGCTCTGCCAGTTACTATTTGTGTGACCCTGAATTTCAGTGTTCCGAACAGGAAGTGACAGGGTTAGACTTATTTATCTTTTAGGTACCTTTAGATATTGGCCTCAAGACATCTAGCTCAGTGAACTAATTGACAATTTTATTTCTGAATTTTTAAAAATGTCTTTCTTTTTGCCTCTGAAAACTAGAAAAGATATTTCAATTGGTAAGAAGGAAAGCTGAGCATGAATATGTGAAAATGCTAAATAAAATTGTCAGGTTTTCTTTTTTCCTAATAATTGCTTTGGATCATCCTTTATTTTAAGGCACAGCTTACATGAGATGACAGAAAGTCGTTCAAGTTTTCAATAATTTTATAATATCTTTAATCCCTTTCCCAAATGACAAAGAATAGACTTTGATAAGGAATGAAGATGATTTCTAACCAAAATACAAAAACACATTCTCTGCACTGAGAATTTAGCTGGCATATGTATTCTTTGAAACTAGTAATTAGCTATGTTTTCTAGAAGTATGACAGATCAAGAAGGAAAATTATTCTCTATTGGCAGGAATGGCTTATTAACTGTGATTACACAAAAATAAAAATGTTTCCTGTGATGTTTCTCCTGCCAAGATAGGCGTGTGGCTGAGTGAGCTCTATTTGTCACCACCATGTTAAAGAAGCCAAAGTCACAGGTTGAAATGCAATAGAGCCCACCCTCAGCACTGTCCTCTGCCACGTCAGCCACCTTACGGGTATGTACCTATGTGGACGTCAGACTTTACCCGTGGGATGGGAATTAGGACTTCATACGTGGTGAATAGCAGGAAGGAGGGCAGCAAGTCCACCTGGTTTTATCTGCTTTCAGTTCATGATTTCTTTGTAATTCAGTTGTTATCAATCCAACAAATTTTCTTTGTTGTATGTGCTTTTAAATGTATGATACGAAAAGAGAACTGACAATACAATATACACCTAATGTAGAGAAACTTATATAGTCTTAAAAAATGAGATCATGAAATGGTGAAAAAGTAAAATCAAAATAAAGTAGGAATAATGTAGAGCAGCATAGCTCGATGCCCAGAGCAGTAGTTTACATCTATTTTTTCTTGATATAACTTTATTCAAATTTATGTGCACATTCAGCAGCAGTAACTTGATCATTTCTAGAGCTCTTTTTGAATCAATTCACCTTTCTTTATAGAAAAGCATCTTTCTCTTTCTTTCTTTTCTCTTTCTCCTCATCCCAGTTGTTCTTTCCTTTTGAGCAGTTTCCTTCCCTTTCACAATGTCTATTGTACCTGCTAGATTTTAGTCACTCTTTCAGGTTCTTACACTAGTGAGACAATATGGTGTTTACACATGTATACATAGGATATCTAATATAGTTGTGCTACTGACTTTGATCGCTCTATGGAAATGAACGGTGAATGTTTAAGTGTATGATCAATCTTACATGGTCTACATTTGTTTATCTGAGTATCCAAATTGAGGGTATCAATATGTAATACAACAGCCATTGTTAATTTCCTGTCACATTGTCTGAAATTCTGTATTGTTTGTACTGTTTTTGTATTATTTTCTAAGTGTGTATGTGTTTGTTAAGATGTTTTCATTGTTTTATCTTTATCTTTAAAATAAAAAATAAGAGCATCTTTACTTCTAAGTAAGCCACAGGTGATACCAGCCTAACAGTAGCATCTTTGTATGAATTTATGTCTAGGTGTGCTTTGTTGAACCTGAGTCTTTATTTATGGAATATTGGGACATTTGGACAATCTTTCATTTGCATTTCATTTTAGTGTGCACATTTTAAAAAATCTTCCAAATCTGTTGATTGTATTGCTTTTTAAAATGGTTTTTAGGAGATTGATTTTCAAAGATATTTAATAGTTGAAACTGTCAAATTATATTCTCAGGAAAAATGATCAATTTTCCTCTCTCTTCTTTAAAAAAGATCACTTTTTACTCCATAAAACCTAAGCAGACTCTGCTTTCTTAAATTTTCACTTCTTTAATTCTCTATTCACATCTGAACTCTCTATTTGTCTAATTTACCCAAAACAATGTTCTTAGACTTACTTCAGGTATGCATACCTATTCTGTAACAATTTTAATTTGCTTTCTGAAAACAGTGCTTCCAGTGCAAAGTTGTAAGTTTACAGAAAATGTTTTTACTTTGAATGGGAAAAGTTTCGATGCAGCCTTAAGACATCCTAAAACTGGACAGGTTGGCAGCCACCTGTTCTCCCAGCACTTTGGGAGGCTGAGTCAGGAGGATTGCAAGTTTGAGCCACTTGCAAGTGGCTAAGGAAACTTAGCCACTTTGTGAGACCTTGTCTCAAAGTAAAACGTCAATGGCTGGGAATGTAGTGTAGGATGAATGCCTTGGATTCAATCTCTAGGACTACATACACAAATCTTAACATTTTTTATAAATGGTAAGATTTAGCTGGAAAAATATAATGGCAAGTTTATGTAAACATAGACTAACAATTAAATAAACATAGATTTTAAACAAAATTAAATTCACTGAACATTAATGGTATGTACTAAGCGATGAAGATACATGGCAGTGGATTCTGCTGATAGAAGACTATGAGGGAATTGTTCTTGAATGAATATTTTGTCTTAGAGTTTCAGCATCAGTTTTTCAAAATGTATAAGGGCCATAGTTATGTTGCACAAAACTTGCCTTTAAAAATAGTTATAACACAGCAGAGCACATTAAGGGTCAGAGTTATTCACAAGGATTCCTTGAATCGAAGGAAAAAGGACATGTGCATGGTGTTCTGTGAAGAGTCACAGGGATTTCAAACTTTTCATCCCTCTCTCTTATACACACCCTCTCAAATGTCCACATTTCCCAAAGTATGGCACACGAGGTAAATTTGATCTATGTCAGTTGCCACAGACTTCCATGTTAGGTAAACATGTATATCTTTGACTGAAACTGTAATTTCAAACTATTACTCCTTACAACATATATGTAGTGAGTATTTGGGTGAAAAAATGATTTTGGGGCAAAAACAAAGGAATTTGGAAACTGGAATCACTTTACAGTCTGATATTGTGAAAATGGAGGAAGCATCCAGTTCTCATGTGAGGTGTTTTTCTGTTTCCCACGGTAGACACCGTCTTTGTGTGCTGAGGCTGGGGTATATTCTTGCCTTAACTTTTGCCTGTGTTGAAATTTTCCATCTCTTGAGCATTGTTGTCATGATATTTTATGTGTTTCCCTTATGGTTTCATATGAATTTTTATCTCTGATATTTTTATCTCTAACACTTAAACTCACAGCTTGCCCAGAGTTTTATTCTATTTTATTATTATATCTTATTTTACTTTATTTGCAGTTTTGGTAATGAATTCAGGGCCTTGCATATGCTAATCAAGCCTATCATTAAGCTATATCTGTAGCCCAAGATCCAGATACGGGAAGGTGTGAGTCTCCATGTTCAGTTCATTTACCTGGTGACAGATCTGAGCACTATCTTTTTTTTTTTTTTTTTTTGTGGTACTGGGTATCGAACTCAGGACCCTGCGCTTGCTAGGCAAGCACTTATTCCACTGAGCTATATCCCCAGCCCCTCTGAGCACTATCTATGCTACCTCCTCCATAGACTAATGGAATAGTTACCTGTCTAAACTTATCCCAACAGCAATCAGTATCTGACATTTCATATCTGGAGGGACATTTCTCCTTATGGAAATTATGCCTGATAACTTGAGTGGTTCACTGTAGTGATCAAAGATTTACTTTTATTTCTTTGAATTTACCTAAGTTTCAGGTGGAATAAAATACTAGGTTTCTCTCTGCAGTGATATGATATGGTGCCAGATGGTTTTCTTTTCTGCCTGCAAGTGAAAATGCCTGACAGGCATATGTCTGTCTAGGCATGTGTCAGTAAAGTTACTCAAGGGAAAACTCTTCAAATGACATGTCTGCCTCTGAGGGCATTTATCAGGGGCCTGTGTTATACTCTTCAATGCCTCAAGTTCGTACGTTAATGACATTAGTTCAATTTAAAATTGTTGTAGGGTAATGGGCTTAACAATGGGAAGAAATTACACTCTAGGAAATGCACAGTTTTCTTTTCCAAGGTTCTAAGATTCACTTACAAACTTTTAGGGAGGAAAAAAAAATCTCAGTTTTTAAAGAAATATTCACCTTGCACTGATTTCTTAATGTACTGACAACCTATCAGATTTTCTTGGAGACCTTAACATTTGCTAAGAAATTGTGCCTGGAAAAACATCCAGAGTCTCTTTTGCTACACTCTGGCCTATATTCAGTCACTCATGACCCCTCAAAACATCACCTTGTACTCTGACAATATATTCATGTCTTGTGTAGAGATACCTGGTCAAAAATGTCATACAATATTTTTAATAATGAAAGTAGATTTGGGTGAAATCACCCATCTTTTTCCACCTCACATGACAGCATACAGTCATTAGAAAGTGAAGTGTCTTGAAGGCAGCATTATGATCCCAGAACAGTTTATATCTTTACAATTCTAATAATATAACCTCAGCTTCCCTCGCAGTGTGCCCAGGCCTCAGAGAAACTATCATTGGATGGATCGTCATTTTGCTGTTAGGAAGAACATATGAGCATTTTGGCAGAGGTAACTGGACACAGGGATAAGATACTGTCCTTCTGATTTGAACTCATTCCTTCATGTTACACATCCACAAAGAACTAAATGTTCTTTAGTTGTGTTGTTTAGAACAATACATATGAAATATTGTTCTGAGCAACTAAGGCTTGTGACCTAATTTTCCAACAGTCCTATGGGGTACATGCTTTTGTCATCATAATTAACTTTGTATACATACAAGGACATGGAAGCATATACAGATGAAATGAATACCTTGGGATTCACAGTAAGCGATAAAGCAGGATTTTCAGAATGCAGAGACCACATTCTCAAACCACAAAACTCAACAGTGGAAAATAACGTCTCATTAAAGATTCTGAGTCATCTCAGCTTTTTATTTCCTACTTGGCTTAAAGGGTGGCGTTTCCATAGAGAAAGTGTAAACATGCACGTTTCCCTTCGGCGCTATTGGTCTTTCCAGTTTTGCAGCCTGCACACACGGGCAGGCTGACAGTATGCTGCCTGCATCCAGTGAGCCCAACTCTTTAGAGTTAGTTGGTTATTCTGGAGAGCTAGACTATGGGAAAAACATAAACGAAGAGCATATGGACAAAAGGAACGTGGAAATTCCTCCTGTTTTGTCTGATGAAACCTCCTGCTGTTTTAGAGGAACTCTTAGTAAACCAACAATAGGAACTTCTTTAATTTTTTAGTAAAACCGACACAGAAAGAAGCTGTAAAAAGCATCATACTGAATGGGGAGTAAATTAAAGCATTATTTTTAAAAGCTAGGAAAGAGATAAAGACATACACAGTCTCCACTTCTTATTCAACATTACATTGGACTTCTAAGCAGTGCGGTAAGAAAACAGCATGCGATGAAATGCTTGGAAGGAAGAAATCAAACAAAATGGGATTAAAAATAGGAGTGTATAAAAATATGGCTGGAAGCAAGGTCATGTGTTGAAGTAACACTTAAGAACAGGTTTTGCAGTAACTGTTTATAAGCACATATAATACTCAAACAGGCTGAATTACGTCCTTTTAAAATTCAGGGTGGAGTCTTCACCCATAGTACTTCAGAATGTGACTGGTTGGAAACAAACCCTCTAGTTCATGATTAAGGTTAAACAATGACATCTGGGTGATATCCCCTGGGAGACAGATGTCTGGTGTCCTTTATAAAAGAAATTAGGACACAGACATATGCAGAGGCAAATCATGTGAAGACAAAGAGAGAAGGCAGCCGTTTTCAAGCTCAGGAAAGAAAAGACTTGAGAACTGAAACAACGTCGTGTACACCTTCATTCTGGACTTCTATCCTCCAGGAGGGTGAGGAATAGATTCTGTGTTTTATCAATGACAAAGTACCAGAGTCATGATTAATCCAAGTACTGAGCAGTAAATCTAACAATAAATGCATAAATACATGTTTACAGAGTAAACTAATAAGTAAATTGCAATCACTTTTCAATGGATAAGTAAACATAATGTGAAGATATCAAGTGTTTCTAAATAATGTAGAGATTTAGTAAAACTCCAATGAAATCCCTAGTTATTAAAAAAATAAAGTTGATGAATTTGATAAATTAATTTTAAAAGATCTGTGAAAAGGAAAATGATCAAATATCAAGGACAAAGACTTTTTCTGACAGGTATAATGAATTTTTATAACACTATAGTAATTAAGATAAAAAGCAGAACCTCAGTGAGATAGCATATAACATTTCTTTTATTATTAAACATTAAGAAACATGAAATTATAAATTGTTGGAGCAGATATGGATCAATAATGGATCTTTTATCTTTTTCACTGCTACTGGGGTTATTGACTAATATGATAAATTTTGGAAACAATTTTAATTTTAAAGTTGAATGTCTGCATTCACTAGATGCAGAGTGTGTGTGTGTGTGTTCGTATTCTCAAGTGCTGTATTCATGATAGCAAACACTAGAAACAACCCAAATACCCATAAACAGGAGAAATTAATAAGTGCCAGTTAACTTACATATATTATTTATATATACATTTATAATGCAAAGTAAACATTAGTTTTTACCATGTACAGAGGAAGAGTTTAAGACTGAGTTCCTCACCAAAATCATATGCTAAGCAACTAAACTAATTCTTAACCCTCACATTGTCATGCTCCTCTCTTGAAAGGCTTTTTAAAAATCTGTTTTCTTATAATTTTATTCTCCAACAAATTTTTTGAATAATTATAGCAAAGCCAATAATAAGTGTTTACAACTGCCATATGGCAATGCTATAGATTTAAGAAATGATTAACATTATGGTGTTGAATTGGACTTAAATTTTTGCAGCAAATAATCTAACCCATAATATTTTTGTTTAGTTTTTATGCAACCACAAAAACAGGTTTAAAACAAACTGACATAAGTCCTTCGTCTCAATTATATAGCCTTATGTCTTTTAGAAATAAACTGTATCTGAATTGTTATAATTCTGATTGTTTGGATAATTTGTGTACAACTCATTGTAACATCCTAATGTGTAGGGTATTAAGATTACTTCTATATGGAAAACTCCAGCAAGGCCCAGAGTTAGAGCTTACATTTTCCATATTCCCTGTATGCCATGTAATAGAGTGCTGTGTGTAATAAATTATCAAATAGCAGCTTCACTGATGTATTTGTGAGCACAGATGTTGATAGAGTGTAGTAAACTTGTGTATCGCAGTGATAGACACTGATAAGGTCAAATCCCCCTCTGTATTGGCTAAGGCTGAGATATCACCTTCATTTATGCTGCTTAGGATAGGGAGAGAAAATGATAATGTTGGCAGACAACCGTTCAAGTCTTTCTTTTGTAATTTACCACTTTTAAAAAAGTTTACATACCAACTACTCAGAGCTTTTGGTTACTTAATATCTTTTAGAAGAATCCTATTTCTTCATTTATGAAATAGGGATAATATCCCATTATGGTTTGTGCCTAGGTGTCCCCCCGAAACCTCATGCAGCAAGAGGGCTTTGTCGGCAGGGGCTGAATCTAGAGTGTCTGATGCTAGGATTAAGGGTGTGTGCTTACTAGATCAGTACACTGAATGAGATAAAAGGGGTAGGAAGATGCTGTTATGGTTTCTGGTTGCTTTTTCTCTCTTCTGCCACCATGAATGGCTGCCTGTCTGCCATGTGCCACCTTGCCTTGGAGCCAGCCCATTATGGACTGAAATCTATACAAACTATGAGCTAAATAAACCTTTCCTCCCTTAACTTTGGTGGTTGGGTATTTTGTCTTGGCAACAAGAGAAAAAGTGACTAAGACTTCATTTTAAGTGTTTTCTAGCATAGCTGTGTAGTTCAAATGATGTAACGTGTGTGGACATACCATGTGTTAGTCACCTTTCTGTGGCTGGAGAAAGATGAGAAGGTTTATTTTGGCTGGTAGTTTCAGTTTTCAGCACACATTCACCTGGCTCCAAGCCAGAAACATTCTGGCAGAACGGAGGTAAAACAGAGTGGGAGGGAAACAGCCAGAGAAGAAGGAGCTGGAGAAGGGGACCTGTCCCCAGGGTCACACTCCAATGGCACCCTCCCCCAGTGAGGCACCACCCAGCAAGGCCGTCAAATGGTGACCTCGGCTGATTTATCTGCTTACTGCTGAAGTTAGAGCCCTGGTTCAGTCGCCTTCCAAAAAGCTCATCTCCAAACACGTGAGGCTTGTATGGGATTTTTAAAATCGAAACCAGGATGTGCTACTCCGTCAATCTGAGCAGTTATTCTAGGGCAGGGAGATAGAAATGCATAGCTAGTCAGAAAATTCCTCTCTCTGAATCTAATTCATTCCTTCTGAAATCCTGATTTCTGGAGGAATGAAAAGTTGTCCTTTCACTCATGGAGATGAAGCATCTTGGCCAATGCCAAAGATTGTGCTTTTAACAAAACCAAGAAACATCCAGGATTTCTAGCTTTGAATCATCTACTAATGTCTAGCTTCTCTAAAGGGCATCAAATAGTGTGTACTGTTTGAAAATTTGGGGTGTTTGATAAAGATAGAAGTTCACAATGTTGACATTTTACACATCAATTCACCTTTTGATGTTACTAAACTTTACATAAAAAATCTCGTAACAACTATCACTTGGTTTGCACATTTACAAAAGTAAAAGTGTTTTTATTTATAGTCTACATATTTGAAAATAACAAAGTTGAAACTTTTCTATAAACCTAAAATTGAAAGCTAAAATTTCAAACTTCTAGAAGAAGTCATAAATACATATCTTTACAGCATAAAAAGAAGTAATTTCTTACCAGAACATAAAAAAGTGATAAATTGTATTTACAAAATTAAATATTTTTTATCATGAAAGAACATCATTAGAATTTGAAAAAGCAAACAGTGGGGAACACACACACACACACACACATTTGGTAAAGACTATGAATCTAGAACATATAAAGGATACTTACAACTCAATCTTAGAAAAGATACCATCATGAAAATGAGTGACAAACTAAGGAAGACATTTCATAAAATACATAGATGACTAAGAGCACATTGAAATTTTCAGCATCATTAGTAATCACTGAAATGTGAAGTACAGCTGCTATCAGAAATCTCTACAGCCTTAAATAGGTAAGATTAAAAATTTCTATAACATCCAATATTGGTGAGTATCTGGAATAACTGAAATGTCCCATATTGCTAGTAAGAATATAAATCATACACTGACTTTAAAACCACACTTTTTAAATTTCTCATTATTTTAAGCATTATTTCTCATTATTTTAAGTTCTATTTTAGTGGAATACAGCTATCTTATGAGCTAGCAATATAACTTTGAAGAATTTGCATTGGACAAATAAGCACAAAGACCTTCAAGAGAATATTTATAACCTCTTCTATTGTATTAGTCAAAGTCTGGAACCAACCCAAGTATCCATGCATAGGGGAGTGCTGCGTTCATGTGCAATGTGAATGATGGAATGGGTACTCCTCAGCAGTAACAAAATCACAGATATATGTAACAAATGAACGTGAAAGATGTTACATTGAACTAAATAAGCTGAAAACAAAGTTAACTTGTGGTAAAAGAATGGACAAGTGGTTCTGTTGGGGAGTTGGAAAATGAAAAGAGGAAAGAGGACAGTTTTGGAGCTAGTGAAAATGGTGTGTGGTGTATATATTTTAAAGTAATTCCTTAGGAGCAAGATTTCAGAATCAGCCCAATGCTCACATTGTAATTATGCAGTGAGAACAACCTGTATCCACTATTGATAAACTCCACAGCTATGATTTGATGAGGAAAATCTCTCTGTGGGGTTTGTTGAGGTCCAAGAGTCAAAAGAAACTCTTGATGCCACTAAACACATTATTTTCCAAAGTAAGTTAAAGTCACAGCTGAATTGTTTTTCCACTTCATGAGATTACAAGATTATTTATTTGAAGTGTATAATCAAATTATGTTTGGGTAGCCAAGAAGTCTTTTTCTATGCTGTTAATGGTAACTTTTGTGATTTTAAAGGTTAAAATAGTATTTTTATGGGAATGAATTTACTCTTAGAAGTATATGCTGTTATGCATGGATTGGAAAAGGAAGTCTTCTGTACTAGATGGTAAGTCCATAGTTTAGAATCATGAAATATCAAAGATCCTTTTTGAACTGATCATGTCATCATTGTCTTAAGAGAATCTCATGCTACGTGTTTTCTAACTATGATATGTGTGTTCATATCACTGCATAAATGTTTGTATACTAAAACATGTAAATATACACCACAGAGATACAAATACAAGTTTGTACATTTAAAAGTTTTCATGTTTAAACTTTGTCACTTCTATCAAGACGATGATCTGATTAAAAGTACTATTTTTTTTTTTTAATGAAATTACAGTGCACTAACATGGCAAAATGGAGTTAGGAGCTGTATTTTACTTCAGTGCAATGCATCAAAATTTTCATATTGCAGTGAAAGCCTTCGAGAGAGATGACCAGTTGCTGGTAACTTTCCCACTGACGAAGGCAGAGTTGGCCTGGAAATGAGCAGTCATTGCAGCTTGTCAGCAAGAAGAAGCTGTAGTAGAGTTGAGATGTAATGCAGAGACAGCAAGGCTTGGCTTTGAAAAATGGTACAGAAGACGTGCTTTGATGGTGATAATAGCTCACACAAACAGCCCATGGGGAATTAATCAACTTAGTTTGTAGGTGACAAGGAACAGAGATGAAGTAGAGTGATGTTTCAGTAACACAGTAGTGTGGAAGAAACTGAGTGCTCTTATGTTTCTAGGAGTGCGTTCTTTGAATGGCTATAGCTTAGAGATAACAAAAAATCAACAACTTTGAAACATTTTGGGCTCCAGAGTTATACCTCTTTTTGGAGGAAATAGCTGGAAATGGCTGCCTCCAGTCAGTAGTCTAAGCATTCTTGATGATCAAGAAAGAGGGTTTATCGTTCTTTCAAGCGAGGCCTGAGAAACCAGCATGTCAGAAGAACGCCTCAAGATACCAGCAGTCATTCTGGGTGTGCTAGCTTGCTCTATGAGTGGCCCGTTTATTTATTTTGCTGTTGTCTAAAGATGCTTCTGTCAAATGATTTCAAAAGTCATTATTTTCATCTCTGTTCTTTAGCTGTTCCCAAGGGTAATTTGAAGAATACATTTGATCAAGACTCAGGAAAAAAATGATAGAACAGGACCTTGGTTTCCAGTTGGAGTACCAAAGCTCTTCTGATGGGGTGGGAGTATCGGAAGGCCTCTTTGCACATTCTCTTTCTACTGCCCAATCCCAGCAGACCAGCTTCGACACTGATAGTTGCTGAGTTTTCTCTTGCTTCTATGCTTTCATACCCCTAATCCCCCAGTTCTAAACTACTTGTGAGGATTGTTTATGCAGAAGTAACCAAACTGGGCAATAGTTTGAACCCAAAGATTTCTTTGAAATCTGAGCAGCCAGGCTGGGGACATAACTCACTGGCACAAGGCCTGCATAGCAAAGGCAAGGTCCTGAGTTCAATTCCTGGTATCCCCCGCCAAAAAAGAAAACATATAGAGTCTCTCCAAGCATCGGGAGACTTTTGTTTCCAAAGGCTTGGGGAGGCTGTGGTTCCTACATTTCCTGTCGTAGATCACTAGGGCAGAAATTACTAACAAACATACTGGAATATTATTGTCAGCCCTAGCTAGAGCCAGCATTTACCTTAGTGTTATAAACTACAGTTAATGAAATCTATCCTCATTACAGGTGTAAATGAAGTCAAGTAAGAAAGAAAAAGTTCAATCAACTCTACCTTCAATACTCTGACAAAACAACTGTATAATTTAGGATAGTCGTTCACAATTTAAATTTTAATTCTGTCAATAGGATATTGCATGCAAACTGGCATATGATTGGAAAGTCATTTATTACTAGTATAAAATATGTCCTCAATAACTTTCAAAAGTGAAACTCATGTGAAAGAATTTTTGAAATTATAAGGTGCAACCTCCTGTGTGACAAACTTATTTCATGTCTGCATTGCTTACCTAACTTAGAATTCATTCCGGCAGCCAGGGTGGAATCTGTCTCTGACTCACTGTCATCTCCATCAGGGGGCCTCTGTCAGCACTGCAATAAAAAATTAATTATTATTAACAACATAATCACCATCTTCTGTATCTCTCTTCCTTCAGCACAGCCAGCATTTCTCCGAGAAGCTGCGGGGAACAGGTGATTGGGTTATTATGATGAATAAGATGCAGCCAGCATGCCCAAGGCCACAGGAAATTCTAAAAGTAATGAGCAGGTAGAGTGGCTCTGTGCCACAGAGAAGTGAGGCCATTTGCAACACACACCTTTCCCTGACTTGAGAAATACACTTAGGTTATTTTGAGTTTTAGTGTCTATAAAGTAAGAAGTACTTACATTATAAGCTTTGATCAATCAGAAAAGATTTGTTGAGTTCTTCAACCTTGTGCAGTACTTCAACTGACCTGTCTTACAGGAGTATCATTTTCCCTCACACTGCCTAGAAAGTAGTTCATGCCAAGGACTGCTGTCTTTCCTCTTATAAGTCTATTTTTTAAAAAATAATCATTCTTGCATCATTAGTTACAAAAATGCCAGTCATGTTGATGTTAGTTTTCTTCAACTCATATTGAAAATTTATGATCATATAGCATACAGGAGATAAAACACCAAGATCTCTATAAAAGTTTTCTCTATAAAAATTTCATTTACATTACCTATCCCAGCTAATGTTTAATGCTCCAAGTACTTTATAAGTCTCTTACAAGTATTTTCATCTAATATAATTAGTAAAATAGGAGTCATTATTATCTTCATTTCTCACTTGGAAAGACCTATGCTGAGTCACATGAATAGGGGTGGCAAAGCTGAGGTATGAACCGAGGGGCATTGCAACCACTGCCTGCAATCTTCACTCTGACATCATCTTACTTTTCAGGCATGGAGGGCAGAGACCATCTTGTAAAGGCGAAATGGTATTTTAGAAGTGAAGGTCTTGATGAAAAGAACAGACAAGTTACAACTCAAAAACATAGCAAAGCAGAGTTCTCAAAAATTAACAGGCATCAGGCCAAGGATGTAGCTCAGCAGCACAGCACCTGCCTGGCAAGCATGAGACCCTGAGTTCAATTTCTGGTAAAAATAAATGAATAAATAAATAAATGGGCTGCTCTGTAGTTTCAAAAGGAACTTGAGCTCCAGGAAAGTGGACTGTGAAAAATGGATACCAAGAGTCTTGTATCTTGAACTTGAGAATACTATTCTTTGTAGATTTTTCCTTACCTTTGATGGTCTTTTAAAAAATAATAACTCTTGTCATGAAGTTTAATAGATCTATTTAAGTTTAGATTCTTCCAGTTTTATTTCCCGTTTTTCCTTTTTATTTAGTTCAGAAATTTAAATAATTTCTTTTGGTCACAAAGTAGCATTTATAAGATGATTAAAATTTGATAAAATTACATATATTTATCTTTGTGTTTTCCACATATACATGTACAAAAGAATTTCTGGAGTTATGATCATCCAATAGGAATGAAGTTTATTTCAGAGTAGTGGATTTCTATAATTTATTTTTTTATTTATAAGGAATATGACTCATTTTTACAAGAGTAACATAATTCTTAACATGAAAGAGTATGTAATGCATAAAATGAAAAATATTTTTAACTATGAAAATCAAAATGTTTTCCTCGTCACTTTTGCATTTGGGTCTTTCTCTCAGATAGCAATAAATGAATGTCCAACAAGTAGAGTAACTTTATATAAATACAGACTCTTGGTGCCTTAGGGTTATTGGAGCAAATATTTTTTTTTCTGGTATATTAGGCTGCCTTTAAATTTTAGTAACTTATCTGTTGAGCTTAATTTTTATTCTTAGTGTGGGAATCTTGTAAGAATTAAGTGTTGACATTAGAAATTCAAATTCACAGCAAATTTTTGTCCAGGTTCTTCCTTTCTAAAGGCTGTGCCATCTTTCTTTACTTACATATATTTTCTTCATTTTTTCAGCTGAATTCTTAAACTTAATCATTTCTATTTCTTTTCCCCTCTCCAAACTCCCATCTCACTCCATCTCTGATCCATTCACATGGCCACAAAGCCAGCCTCTCCATTTCCTAGGATCTAGATTTTATTTGTTCCTTAAGTTATTTATATTTTTGGTATTTATCTTCGATACTTTTCTCTCAAAAATCCCAACATTCACAAATTAAGGGAGGAAAAGTTTATAAGCTCATAGTTTGTAGAGGATTCAGTCCATAATTGGATGGCTCCAGGGCACAGTGGCATGTGGCAGAGGGGCAACAATTCATGGTAGCAGAAGACAGCAAAAGCAACAAGACAGAGAAAGAGAAAAGCCTCTCCTCTACAGTGTGTGCCTCTGTGCTCTGTGTGCCCAGCACAGCCAGGAGATACTGGCTCAGAAGGTCCATGAACCACTAACACTGAGGATTGCATTTGGGCCCTCCCTGTGCATGGCCTGCATCGTCTGAAATATTAGATCAGGCAGTCCATGAACTGCTGACACTGCAGTACGTTTCTGGGATTTGTGGATGCCCTGACCTCCTGGAGGTCACAGAAACAGGCGGTTCTTGATCACTACCAGTGCAGCCCTTATCTGGCTTCTGTGTGCACCCTCAGCTGCCTGGAGACACTGAATCAGGTGGTCCACAAACTGCTGACTCTGTGGTTTGTGTCTAGGCTCTGCCTGCATCCTGAAATGTCTGAAGACACAGGATCAAGTGGTCCATGATTATGCCACCAGTGCAGCCCACTTCTGGGTCATACACATACCCTTAGCTGCATGGGGACACTTGAGCAGGCAGTCTGCTATCCACAGACATTGCAGTGTGAGACCCCAGAGTGAGAAGCTCATCTCAGGGGCTACTGAGGGGCAAGTCTGACCACCAGGATAACTAGGGATGCTTGTGACCTTTGCTGAGCTGCCAGGGAAGAGAGAGATTGGGTGCTCTGCCTCTAGCATCAAACATGACAAGACAAAGGCCTAAAACAGAACTCCACCCTATTTAGAATAAATCCAGGAGACATTGAAATAGGAGAACTCGGCAAACACACACCTGATATTGCTGAAATAATTGCAATGGAAGTAAAGAAACAACTCCATCAGGTCATAGAAGACATCAGATCAGAAATAATCTCTCAGGGAAAAAATGAAATGACAATAATAATGAAAGAATTGCTCAGCATAACTAAAGAAGACATATATTAAAAAATAGATGGAAACAGATGGAAATGTTAAATGGAAAATAGAGGAGTGAACTAGAATGCATGAAACAGATTCAAAGAGATATTCAGGATATCAAAACTTGCATTTAAAGCTGGTAAACTGCTTAAATGAAGCTAAAGACAGGATTTCAGTTCCTAAAGACAGCATGGCAGCTAATGATTGTAAAAGGAAGGATCTCTTAAAATTAACAAGGAATCAGGAAAAATCAATTCAACAGGTGCAAGAAAGACAAGGCAAAGTGAAATAATGTAATACTAATAGGAATTAATGAAACAGTAGGAGGCAACACAAACAACATGAAAAGAATATTTATAGAGATAAAAGGAGAAATTTTCCCAAGCATGGAAAAGGATTCTGATGTATAGTAAGTGAGGCATATAGAACTCCAACTAGTCAAAACCAAAATAAAACTACAGCAAGATATATAATAATGTAGTTCACAGACATCCAGCAAAAGAACAGAATATTAAAAGCTTCTAGAGAAAAGAAACAGATTATGTATAAAGGAAAGACCATCAGAATCACAGCAGAGTTCTAAGCACAAGCCAGCCAATCAAGAAGAGCTTGGAGCAAAGCATTAGAGGTCCTAAGACAAAACAGCTTCCAACCTAGATTGATTATCCTGCCAAACTATCCTCCAAATTTAATGGAGAAATAAAATATTTCCATTACAAAGAACAACTGAAGAACTTCAAGAGTGCCAAACCAACCTTGCAAAGAGTATTAAAAGATATTCTAGACATAGGAAAAAATGACTACAATTTCAACAACAACAATACAAAGAAACCCCTAAAAAAGCAAGCAATTAAACAGAGAGTAAAAGTAGGAAACCAACAGCAAGTTAATAACATGATAATGATAAGCCAATACATATCAGTTATAACCATTAATGTAAATGGCCTCAATTCACCAGTCAAAAGACATAGACTAGCAGAGTAGATTAAGAAACAAAATCCAACAATATGGTATATACAAGGAACAGCCACAACCACAAACACATTTAGCCACCTAATCTTTGACAAAGGGGCCAAACAAGTTCAATGGATGAAAGATAGTCTCTTTAATAAATGGTGCTGGAAAAATTGAATTGCCACTTGCTGAAGACTAAAAATACACCCAAATCTATCAACATGCACCTAACTCAAGTCAAAATGGATCACAGATCTCAATATTAAAACAGAAACACTAAGTCTATTGTAAGAGAAAGTAGGTAAAAACCTTGAAGACATAGGGGTAGGCAGAGTTTATGAACAAAAACCAAACTGCCAGTGAAATACTTCAAAGAATCAACAACTGGGATCTCATCCTACTGAAAAGTTTCTGCATATCTAAAGAAATCACTGCACAGAGTAAAAAGAGAACCCACAAATTGGGAAAAAATTTGAGCTGACTGTCCCTCAGACAAAGGTCTTCTATCTAGAACATACAAAGAATTAAAAAACATCAGCCCCCCAAAATTCAAAGACCCAATCCAAAAATGGGCATCTGAGATGAGTACACACTTCTCAGATAAAGAAATACAAACGGAAATAAATACATGAAAAAATGTTCAACATCATTAGTCATTCGAGAAATGCAAATTAAAACAACATTAGATTTCACTTCACCCCAGGAAGAATGGCTATCATTAAGAAATCAACTAATAACAAATGCTGGGAAGGCTGTGGAGAAATAGAAACTCTTCTCTACTGCTGGTGGGAATGCAGACTGGTGGAAACCATTGTGGAAATCAGTTTGGAGATTCCTCAGCAAACTAGGTCTCAAGGTTCCATTCAACTCAGCTATTCCCCTTCTGAGTATTTTCCGAGGAGATCTGAAAACATCTTATCACAGCGATATATGTGCACCCATGTTCAAAGCGGCACAATTTGTAGTTGCTAAATTGTAGAAGGAACCCAGGTGTCTATCCACTGAGGATTGGATAAAAAAAATTCTACTTTTATGTAATGGAATATTACTCAGCTATAAAGAAAGATCAACTTGAGGCTTTTATTGATAAACAGTCACAACTGGAGACCACACTCACAAGTGAAATAAGTCAGACCCACATGTCTAAACAACATTAATGTAAGAACCTGGAGTGAATAAAATTAGGAAGTATGAAAGACATTGTGAAGCAAAAGGAAAATGCTCAAAAGTAAAGAAAAGCTGGGATGAGGGAAAAGAGAAAATAAAGAAGGGGAAAATTGTATTTATATGTATATACAGGATAGCTAACAGTTGTACTACTGACTTCTATTGCTTTATTGAAAGGAACAGTTAATGATTAATTATTTGGCCAATCTTACATGTCTATATTTGTTTTCTTGAGTAACCACTTTAAAGAGATCAACAGTCTACAGCAATACCGCCTTCACCACGACTGATCTCGTCTGAAGAAATTAATATGAAATACAACAACCATTGTTAATTTCCTATTCCCTTGTTGGAATTTCAGGATTGCTTGTATTGTTTTGGTGTTATTTTGTAGATGTATGTGTGTTTGTTAATATGTTTTCATTCTTTTATTTAAAAAAAATCAGTGCGGTAGGTTACTGATTCAGCATTATTCATCCTTAATCCCAGAACCCTCAATCCCAGCATTTCATTAAGAATCAATCACACACTCTAGATTCAGATACCTCTGGAGTAAAAAAAAATCCTATGCCCACATGAGGCTTGGGGGGCATCTAGACATAAACTATTATGTATTACTGTATTAAACAAAGATTAATTAAAAATTATTTCAATTGGTGAGTATAAAAATAAGAAAATCAATTAAGTATTCTTTTTATTAAGTTTATCTGTACATTTAACACATACAAAATGATCACTTTCATCATAAGGACTTTGTGTCTGTACATGAGTTATCACAATTTTTCTTTTTTCCCCGTTCCCTTATCCTCCCTTTGTTCCTGCTTCCCCTCTTTATTTACAAAAGCTTTGTTTCCATTTTTTCATTCTTTTCCCTTGCTCCCTTTCCCCCACCTACCTGGTCATGGTGTTTAATTTTCCTTATGATTCGCTGTAATGTATTTGCTAGTATTTTATTGAGTATCTTTGCATCTATGTTCATTAGAGAGATTGGCCTATAGTTCCCTTTTTTGGCTGGGTCCTTCTCTGGTTTTGGTATCAGTATAATACTTGCCTCCAGAAATGTGTTAGGGAGAGTTGTTTCCTTTTCGATTTCATTGAAGAGTTTGAGGAGTGTTGGCATTAAATCTTCTTTGAATGTTTTGTAGAATTCTGCTGTGAATCCATCAGGGTCTGGGCTTTTCTTTGTTGGTGAGTTTTTAGTGACGTTTTCAATCTCATTAATTAATATTGGGTTGTTCAGGATTTTTACATCTTCCTGATTCAATTTTGGTAATTTGTACCTTTCTAGGAATCTGTCTATTTCTTCTGAATTTTCTATCCTATGGGAGTAAAGATTTTCAAAGTAGGTATTAATGATCTTTTGTATTTCTTTTGGATCTGTAGTGATTTCATCCTTTTCATTCCTTATTGCATGAATTTGAGTTCTTTCCCTTCTTTTTTTGATAAGGTTGTCTAGGGGTTTATCAATTTTATTTGTTCTTTTGAAGAACCAACTCTTTGATTCACTTATTTTTTGTAGAGTTTTCTTCATCTCAATTGCATTCATTTCTGCCCTGAGTTTTATAATCTCCTCCCTTCTTTGGGGTTTTGGTTTGGCTTGTTGCTCTTTTTCTAAGAGTTTGAGGTGTAGCATTAGGCTATTTATTTGCTCTCTTTCTGTTTTCTTTGTATATGAGTTCATTGCTATAAATTTCCCTCTGAGGACTGCTTTCATTGCATCCCACAGATTCCGGTAGGTTGTACTTGCATTTTCATTTATTTGTAGGTATTTTTAAATTCTTCTTTAACTTCTTGTGTGACCCATTGGTTATTCAGGAGGTTGTTGTCTAATTTCCAAGCATTTATGCGGTTTTTGGAGTTCTCTTTGTCATTAATTTCCAATTTCATTGCACTGTGGTCCAATAATATGCATGGGATAAGTTCAATTCTTTTGCATTTAGGTAGATATGCTTTATGAGCTAGAATGTGGTCAATTTTAGAGAAAGACCCATGTACAACTGAGAAAAATGTGTATTCTGATGTTGTGGGGTGGAACACTCTGTATACATCTACTAAGTCCATTTACTCACACTTTTGGTTCAGGTCTGTTATTTCTTTGCTGAGTTTCTGTCCAGTTGACCTGTCTCTTTGCTTCAGAGGGATGTTTAGGTCCCCTATTACAATAGTGTTATTAGTTATTTGATTTTTCACGTCTGTTAAGATTTGACTTGTAAAGTTTCATGCTCCATTGTTTGGTGCATAAATGTTTAGAATTGTTACCTCTTCCTCTTGCAGCTTTCCCCTAACTAGTACGTAATGGCCTTCTTTATCTCTTTTGATTGTTTTTGGTTTGAAGTTTACATTGTCTGCAAACATAATAGCTACCCCTGCTTTTTTCTGGGGATCTGTTGCATGGAGAATTGTTTTCCATCCTTTAACTTTCAGCCTGTGGATTTCCTTTTGAGTAAAATGTGTTTCCTGTATACAGCATATCGTTGGATTGTGTTCCTTAATGCATTCTGCCAATCTTTTCCCTTTGACTGGTGAATTGAGGCCATTTACATTAATGGTTATAATGGTTATACGTTGGCTTATTCTAGTCATGTTATTTACTTGTTGTTTTCCTTCTTTTGCTATCTGTTTACTTACTTGTTCTGTTTGAGGGTTTATTTTTATTGTTGTTCTTGGGATTTTGGTCACTTTTTTCTCTGTCTAGAATATCTTTTAGTGCTTTTTCCAATGCTGGTTTGGCACTCATGAAGTTCTTCAGTTGTTCTTTGTCATGGAAATTTTATTTCTCCATCGAATTTGAAGGATAGTTTTGCAGGATACATCAGTCTGGGTTGGAAGCTGTTTTGTCTCAGAATCTGTAATACCTCACTCGAAGCTCTTCTTGATTTCATGGTTTCCGTTGAGAAGTCTGCTGTGATTCTGATGGGCTTTCCTTTATAGGTGATCTGTTTCTTTTCTCTAGCAGCTTTTAATATTGTGTTCTTTTGCTGGATGTCTGGGATCTTGACTCTTATATGTCTGTGTGTGATTTTGTTTGGGTTATGGCTCGTTGGGGTTCTATATGTCTCGATTAACTGTACTTCAGTATCTTTTACCATGTTTGGGAAATGTTCTGCTATTATTTCAGCAAATATTCTTTTTATATCATTTGTGTTGTCTCCTGCTGTTTCACTAACTCCTATAACTCGAATATTATTTCTTTTTGCTTCATCTTGCAGCTGTTGGATTGAATTTTCTTGGATCCTTGATGACTTTATGAGATCCTTCCTTTCATGCTCATTAGCTGCCATGCTGTCTTCAAGATCTGAAATTCTATCTTTGGCTTCATTTAAGTGGTTTTGCAAGCTTTCAATGGAAGTTTTCAATTCCTGGCAATCTCTTTGGATCTGTTTCATTCGTGGTAATTCATTCCTAAATTGCTCTTGTAATGTTTCCATTTGTTTCCCATTTTCTTCTATTCTTTTATCTATTTCTTCTCTGTGTGTGGGGAATATTTCTTCCATCATGGTTTTCAGTTCATTTTTTGTCTGAGAGATTATTTCTACTTTAATCTTTTTTGTGGCCTGATGGAGTTGTTTCTTTACTTCAGATGTGATCGTTTCCGAGATTGCAGGTATGTGACTAATTTCTGCTTTAATCTGTTCTATGGCCTGATGGAATTGTTTTGTTTCTTCGAACGTAATGGTTTAATAAATTGCAGGTATGTGGCTTATTTCTGCTTTAATCTCTTCTATGGCCTGATGGAGATGTTTCTTATTTCGAATGCAATCGTTTCAGAACTTGCAGTTATGTGGCTTCCTGGTTCCTCTATATCCTCGCATTCAGGACTTGTTCTGGGTGGGGTTGAGTTTTGATACTGCGTTTTGTTCTTCCATCTTCCCATTTTTGGATATCAGATTGAAACTATTGAGCTGTAAATTACCCAGGCAGTTCACCAGGCAAAGGTCCCTTGCAAAGGCTGCTCCAACCGCTCCTTCTCTTCGGGGGGAATGTCCCTTAATCTTTCTGCTAAGTGTTCCGCTCAAAAGGCTGCTCAGATGCTGCTTTGTGGGCTGAGCTACTCCCTACCCAGAGACCTCGCGGCGGTGTGTAAACAGCTCCCCCACCCGCCCAGGGGTCCCTGCAGGCATGGGGGCCGAGCTCCTCCCCCACTCAGTGATCCGGTTGTTTGCAGCGCATGATCAGCTCACCCGTCCCAGAATCCGTGCAGGCAGGAAGGTCCCAAAGTGCTAATATTTCGTGCTTCGCCTGGGATCTGCCGCTCCCCGGCGCTTCTCTGTCTCCTTGGCACTCTCACAGGGGTCGCCGATCACAGCCACCACAGTGCCCGTGGGCTACAGGCCGAGGAGGGTGTTGGCAGCAGGGACGGGGACTGGAGCGGGAACCTGGTCCGCAGGCCGGATTAGCGCAGCCTGCCCAAGGAGCGCGGGCTCCGAGTCTGCCCCGCGTTGCAGCAGCCAAAAAGCCAATTTCTGGCCACAGCCGCTGGCGAGCCACACAAGGTCGGGAGGCACGAGGGTCTGTCCTGCCGCGGGTGCCCTCAGGGCGTGCGGACTCGGCCGAGCTGCTGCCCATGCACTGTGCCGAGCACCTCAGGCGCCCAGCGCTACGGGCCCGCCCGCGCCTCTCTGCGGCAAGTTGGGCTGTCCCGCTGCAGCCCGGGCAGCGCAGAGCAACATGTTCAGTTTGAACTTCGCAGCCACGGTCCCAGCACTCGTGCATGCCAAGCCTGTCTCGAGCTGGAGCTCTCTATCAGGGAGGATCTTTATTTATTTTTTTTTTTGCTGCTCACCTGGTCGCCATCTTCCCGGAAGTCCAGTCTCTATTAATTTCTTCTCTGATCTTTATAATTTCCTTCTTCAAATGAGCTTTGAGCTTGACTAGTTCTTCTTTTGTCCAGAAGTTTTAGATTCGACTTTAGGTTTTTTATTTGAGCTCATTTTGTTTTACTAATATAAGAATTCACTGTCATGAATTTCTCTCTTAGGATAGCTTTCATTGCATCCCATAATTCCAGTATGTTTTTATCAACATCATCATTTAATTGTAGATGGTATTTAATTCTTTTTTTAGCTTAATATGTGCCTCATTGATTGTTCAAGAGGGTATCATTTACTTACCAGGTGTTCATGTTGTTTTTGTTTCTTTTGTCATTGATTTCCAATTTCCTTAGACTATAATCTGATAATATGCATGGGATAATTTCAATTTCTTTGCATTTACTTAAGAAGCATGTTCCATGGTCTAGTATGTAGTATCTTTTGGAGAACATCTCATGTGCAGCTGAGAAGAATATATATTCTGCTGGTGTGGTGTGAACTCTGTAGACATCTGCTAAGTCCATTTGTTCACAGGTTTGGTTCAGTTCTGATATATCTTTGTTGACTTTTTGTCTAGTTAATATATCTATATGTGACACTTGGGGACTAAAGTCCCCAATTACTATTGTGTTAGTGCTTATTTGACCTTTCATGTCCATTAATATTTGTGTTATATAGTTGAGCACACCGTGGTATTTGGTGCATATGTATTTATGATTATTATCTCTTTCTTTTGGAGTTTTCCTTAATAAATATGTAGTGACCTTCTTTGTCTTTTCTGATAAGTTTAACTTGAAGTTCATTTTGTCTAAAAAATAGAATAGCTGTCCCTGCTTTTTTCTGGTTTTCTGCTACATGAAGTATAGTTTTCCATCCTTTGATTTGCAGTCTACGAACTTCTTTTTGAGTTAAATGTGTGTCTTGAATGCAGCATACTGTTAGATCTTGTTTCTTGATCTACTCTCCAATCTGCTTCTTTTGATGGGTAAATTGAGTCCATTTATATTTGTTGATGGTTATAAATGATATGTGGTGGCTTGCTATTGACATATTAGTTTGTTGTTAGTTTACTGTTTTTTCCCTCTGTTCAATTTCTTGCCTTGCCTAATAGCTTCTTTCTATTGGTGTTCTTGGGATTCGGGTCTTCATTATCTCTTTCTAAAATGTTCTTCAGAACATCTTGTAGAGCTGGTTTGATGGCCATGAATTTCTTCATTTTTTTTTTTGAAATAGAAGTATCTCATTTCTCCATTAATTTTGGAAGATAGTTTTGCAGGATACGTAACTTTGGGTTGGAGATTGTTTTCTTTTAGGGCTTAACATACTTCAAGTTCTCCTTGACTTATGGATTTGTGTTGAGAAATTTACAGTGATTCTGATGGACCTTCCTTTACAGATGATTTTTCTTCTCTAATAGCTTTTAATATTTTGCTCTTACGCTGAATTTCTGGAATTGTTATCTGCCTTCATTTATTTTGATCATGGTAAATTGGAGTTCTATATGCCTCACTTAATGTATGTTAAATTCTTTTACAGTGTTTGGCAAGTTTTCTAACATGAATTCTGTGAACTTCTTTTATGGCATTTGTCTTGTCTCCTGCTTTTTCATTTTTTTTTT
>PVLD010012360.1:0-60796 GCA_004027595.1 Dinomys branickii | reverse complement strand
AAATTTGCATGTCTGTATATGGGTCCATACATCTACAATTCGAAGATATCAATGGATAAAGCAACAACTACTGTTGAGACCATATCACCTTGTCTATAGATTAGTTGTGATTGTACTATTTTCTATGATAATGGGTGTCTGTTTGTCAATATGTTTTTGTACTTTTATGTTTCTAAAATAAAAAAAAAAAAAAAAATTGAGTAATCACATGCGCCATCATCTGTATAACTGAGTAACAAATGTGAAGATAACATTATGTAATGCAGCATCCAGTGCGAATTCCCTACTATCTTCTCTATAATTTTGTATTTCCTATATTGTTTTTGTGTTATTCTTGTTTATATGTCTACATTCTTTTGCCTTTAAAACAGAATAAACAAATTAAGAAAAAGTAGGTATTATGAAATGGTTCTTCTGAGAGGTTGAAATATGAAAGGGAGAAGTCTGGCCTTGTTTCTACCAGCCTTTTCTTGAAACACTGGAAGCTAGGAATATGCCACCCAGGTATAGTATATTCTGTACAACAGAAACTGAAAAACTATGGGGGAAGGTTACTATACAGTAAAATATGGAGCTCTTGTTTAAAAATTATCTGATCACCTCCTAGTGAATTCCAAGAAATAGCAGGACTCAGCCTTTCATAGAAAGCTTCCAGCTAGTTAATGTCACCCTTAGATATGGAGAGAAAATAGTATTTGAGGAAAGACTTAAGCATGAAAGTGAGCAAGAACAAATAAAAATAACAACAAATAAATAAAAATAAGCAGGCAGACGAAAAAGATTTAGAAGAAACAAAGTAGGGTAGGAACCCACAGATCAACATTAATCACTCCTTATAATTAATATTAGTTATTTTATTTAGTTATTTTATTTAGTTATTTTATCTTATTTTATAAAATAAGTTATTTTCTCTGCAAAATGAACACAAGGAGAATTACACAAAGAATGAGATCTTGGAAATTAAAAATATGATTGGCAAACAAAAAATATTCCACTTAAGTTTGGGAATATGAATTGAAAGTTATCCCTAGAAAATGAAGCAAAAGTATGAAGGTGCTTATAAATACAAGAATCACAGCTCCCCTTCCTGCCCAATAACCCCAAGCAGCAGAGTAGAAACACTTCCTGCCCTCTCAAGAAGGCAACTGGAACCCAATATGGCTTAGGCAATAACACCATCTTTCTAATGACTTTGAAACTTAAACAAGCACCAGAAAGACAGATGGAAGCTAAGAGTTGATTTGTAGCAGTGAGCTTGTAGTTAGTCACCAAGTTTGCAAATCTCTACCTGACTTCTCTTCAATAAAACCCTTCCATATACATTTATCCTACTTGTAACTCAGAACCCTGACTTATTCTGATACTATTATCATCATTATTATTATTACTTTTATTACTATTCTTCTGGATTTTATCAATAAAATTCAAATATTACAGTAGAAAACTCCTCAAAGCTTTATATATGTTAGTGGAGGGCATAAGTGACTGAAAATTATTCTAGATATTAGTCTTCTACCAGAGGAGTAGCTAGCAAAATAAATTCCCATTCTATGAGTTGTCTCTGTACTGTGTTGTTCGTTTCCTTTGCTATACACAAGCTTTTAAAAATTGAATATAATCCCATTTGTTGAATCTTGTTATTAGATCTTATGCTCCTGGAGTTCTGTTCAGGATGTCCCTGATTATGTCTCTGTCTTCAAGTATTTTTCCTATTTTGTCTTCCAGCAGTTTCAGTGTTCCTATTTTTATATTTAAACTGTTGATTGTCTATTTTTTATATTCAAGTCATTTTGATTGATATTGGTATAGGATGAGCAATAAGGTCTAGTTTCATTCTTCTGCATATGGAGAACCAGTTTTCCAAACATCATTTGTTAAAGACTCCCTTCTCTTGGCATAGGTTTCTAGCTTCTTTGTCAAAGATCAGATGGCTAAAGGTACATGGAGTTATGTCTGAGACTTCTGTTCTATTCCATTGGTCTACATGGAATACTGTGCCAATACGATGCTGTTTTTATGACCACAGCTTTATAGTATAATTTGAAATCTGGGATTATAATACTTCCCAATTTACTTTTTTTGTACAAGATTACTTTGGATGTGTTGGGTCTCTTCTTGTTCCATATACATTTTTGGATTTTTTCCTGATTCTGTAAAGAATTTTATTGGTACTTTGATAGGAATTGCATTAAATCTACACATTGCTTTTGGTAATATGGCCACTTTGACAATATTGAATCTACCTATTCAGAAACAGGGGATATCTTTCCACTTTCTGATGTCCTTTTCAGTTTTCTTTATAGAGGTCTTCTACTTTCTCGGTTTCTAGGTAGTAAACATTTTTTAAAGCTAGTGTGAATTAGATTTTTCACAATATGTTTATTATTGGTGTACAGGAATGCTATTGTTCTTTGCGCATTTATCTTCTGTCCTGACACTTTGCTGAAAATATTTATTTCCTCTAAGAGTCTTTCAGATAGAAGTTTTGTGAACTTCTATGTAAATAATTATATTATCTGCAAACAGTTTGAATTCTTTCTTTTCTATTTGGAACCCGTTTATTTCTTTCTCTTGCCTGATTGTTCTGGTTCAAGTGTTGAATATTATATTGAATAAGAGTGATAAAAGTGGAGCCAGGGATATAGGTCAGTGGTACAAGCGCCCGCCTGGCAAAAGAAAGGTCCTGAGTTCGATTCCTGGTACAAAAAAAAAGTGATGAAAGTAGAATCCTTAACTTGTTCTTGATTATACAGTACATGCTCTCAATTTTCCATCTATTTAGAATGATGCTGGCTGTGGGTTTGTCATAAATGACCTTTACCAGTTTTACCGAAGCTTCTTCTATACTTATTTTTGTCAGGGTTCTTATCATGAAACAATGTTGGATTCTGTCAAAAGATTTTATTGTCAGAAGAGCACGCATTCAAATGACCATGTGGTTTCTGTCCTCAGTTTTACTTATATGGTGTTATGGTTGATACATTGTGTCAACTTAGGAAGTCTATGGGTTTGGCTGAGTGATTCAGCAGGAAGCCAGGGTGCTTACTTTGTATACGTCCTGAGCCTGTGGAAGAGGAGAGCATGGAGATTGTGTGAGAGCTACACGCCTCCTGGGTGGGGGTAGGCTGTTTACAATGTAAGGGAAGGAGAGAGGCTGCTTGCAGCCATTCCTCCCTTTTGCTGGTTATTTTTGCTGTGCTCTGCTGCCATGAACGTTTGCCCTCTGCCTTGTGCCGCTCTGCCTCTGAGCCAGCCAAGTATGGACTGAAACCTCCACAAACTGTAAGCTAAATAAACCTTTCCTTCCTTCATTTTGGATGTTGAGTATTTTATCTCAGCAACGAGAAAAAAGTAACCAAGATATATGGTGTGTTATATTTATTGATTTATGTACACCAAATATTCCTTGCATCCCTGGGATGAAGTCAATTTGGTTGTGGTATATGTTCTCTTTTCTTATTTGGTGTATTCTGTTTGCAAGTATCTTACTGAGGATTTTAGCGTCTACGCTCATCAAAGATACCGTAGTGTAGATTTTTGTTGAATCTCTGCTTGATTTTGGTATCAAGTGACACTGGTGGTGTAGAATGAGTGTGGCAGTCTTCCCGCCCTTTCCAACTTCACAGAAGAGTCTGTGGAGTACTGTCATTGGGTCTTCCTTGAAGTTCTGATAAAATTCAGTGGTGAACCCATCTGGTTAAATGAACTGCAAAAAGAAAATTTATTGGTGAACTCACTAGCATGGGAGAATATAAAGTGAACAAGGACAATGCCTACTGGGCCAGCAGAACAATGAGTTGTAAATGTTTCTTTAAGAAACTGAAATAGAGAACAGTAGTCTTGCATGTGACAAAAGTCGGTCCAGATGTGTTGACAAACTTAAATGTCCATTCCTGATGCATTCTCAGTATTCCTGGTCTAGACAGTCCCTTGGAAAATTCCCCCAACAGGGGTTCAGTTTTCTCAGTGTTAGGACAGTGGAACCACCTCAACAGTAATCCATCTCTCACACATGGCATCATTGCACAGCACTCCCCAAACACCATCATTAATGGTGTTGTTTTACAGTTGTATAATTTTCTCTGTTAAAATAAAATCTAAAATTTCTGAGAGAGAGAGAGAGTAACATTGAAATGATGTATTTTTTGGTCAATGATTCTTCACAGTTATCCCTGTGTCTGATGTTTAGGCAAGAATTGAATTATTCTGGATACATTATGTGAAAAATGTGGGGAAAAGAATGCTTAACTATTCCTATGTAGTTAACTATTCACACATTACACAGAAAAAAGCTCTAATAGGGAAGCAATGGAAGCAATTATGATATTTCTGCATGTTGAAAATGTTCGTGTAAGGCTAACAAATCACATTTTCCACCAGAAAAAGACTAAGAATGGCAATAGTATGGACGGAAATGACAAATTTTAGTCAACTGTTGAAAAGTTAATGTTCTGCTTCTTGTCTCTCTCTTACTCTTCAAGTCAAAGTCCTTGGGAAAACATGGATTTGCTGTACCATAAGAATATATTCATCATCATTATAATTCTGCTACATATTTTTCTCTGGGAATGTTACCAAATAGAAATTCTTTTATTGGCTCACACTAGTTGAAGAAATCCTTTAGTGTAGGAAAGAAGTCAATTTTTCATTTATTAATTATAGACTTTTCCCACGTGGGACCCACAGATGCTAGTGAAAAAGAGTTTTGCTCATCAGTACAGACTCATGTGAAATAAAGGGAAAATTAAGGGGACAGAGGAAGTTACTTATTGAACCTCATTGCTGAATCTGACCAAAACCATACACATAAACATCCATGAGCATGTGCACACGCACACACACACACACACGCATGCATGCATGCACGCACGCACACACTCATGTCTGTGAGAAACCTAGTTTTGAGTTGTTAGAGAATTATCTACATCAGGCTAGGAGTATAGCTCAGGGGCACAAGCACTTGCCTGGCAAGAGCAAAGTCCTGAGTTTGATTCCCAGTACAAAAAAAAAGACAGAGACAGAATTATCTACATTACATAAATTCACTAGCACAAAAGATTTTTTCATCTATTGCTTCTCACTGACAACATGGTTGTGGCTGTGGACACTTGAGGCTTCTACTGCTTTTCAGCCTTACGCCGGTGTGTCTACTAGCCGCATGTTGGCCATGACTGTCCATTAGTCAGAACCACTGCAGCAGTTTTATAGAGTCTCTGAGTATGTATTTCCCCACCTCCTTCTCCTTAAATGAGTAAGAAAGAAAAAATAACCAATAGTTTGACCTCTTAAATCAATTTTACAAATTGGGTAGGTGTACCATTAAAGTATATTGTAAATGTGTTTCCCATTATTTAGCTCATTTAGCATGTTCAGTAGTAAGCATTTCAAATGTTTTCAGTTTTTTTCCTTTTATTTACAGAATAGGCACTAAATGTTTTTTCAAGTCACCAAGGAATATTTAAAAGTCTAGAATGGAATTGGAATATTGTTAATAAATCATTAGCCATCTGCATAAGATATAAAGAATGTAAAATATATGATTGACTAAGAAATTACTTGGTTTTGTGTTAGTCATTTGGACAGTCCTTACTGTGGAAAGTTAGCCTGACTTTCTCAATTTAGAAAATTATCTGAATATATCACCTTCACAGAGTGAAAATGAAGTACCTACAATTGAGATTTATAGCTAAATTACTGCCCTACAAGTTTAAGGAATGGTCAATAATATATTTGTCATGATTAACACAATTAAAAATCACTTTCAATCCAATATAAAGTGTATTCATGAATCATGTTACAGAAGAATGCAGCATGCTAGTTAGTGAAAGTGACTCTATTCATTGGATTTTTCTCTATGGTAGATTAAAACTTTCTATCTTCATCTTAATTTCCCTAACTGAAAATGGTTATATTTTAGAATCTTCTACATAATCTTGCTAATTGCTGTCTATGCTTTGGATTCTCCTTGGAGTAGCTAAAAATACTAAAATGCTTTTAAATTTGGGATAATGTATCTAGTGTCAGAGTTACAGGGTGTTGTCACTTAGTGAAGTCATGCCACTGACACCTTTGGGAGGTCTGTTACATAGATCACAAAATACAAGTGACTTGTCACAGTCAATTAGTATTAACCAAAGTTCAAAGGTGTGTTGACCAGTTGGAAAGGTGACCTGGTAGACAAGTATCAGTTCATATATCCTGTTCAAACACAGTTGAGATCTACACTATATTCAAATATTTAATTCAATACATTGTGATATAATTTTAAAGGGGGTAGATTGTAACAGATGTGTTTATTTAGTGTCAGTTTGCATGAATGTTGTAATCTGTAATGCATGGATTTCATTGTATGCTTACAGTAATAACAAATGAGGAAGATGTCTTTGTTTAATTTGGAGAAAGATTCCTCTGTATTTAAGAGTTGATTGACCTTTATTTTTAATATTGCTATTTCTGGATCATCCATGAATTTGCTCAAGTATAAGCTTTATCTTTTTTTCTGGGTTTTGTATACTCCACAGTCCTTCCCTCAGACTAAGGTCCTCTATCCAAGATTTTCCAACACAGGTCTTACTTATTTATATTACCTCAAAAATGAATGCTAGGATGCAGAGAAGATGGACTTCCTGTAGGTTATATTTGAGAGAAAAACAGTATGTAGATATAAAACACTATTATTAAAAGATTAAGCTGTAAGTTTAAGGTACGGAAGGCTTTCCCCTTACTTTTCATCTTGGGAAATGGGAAGCAGCTTATAACAAGCCAACGGAAATGAAAGCATTGATGAGTCATGCAGGTGGCTGATAACAGCTGAGATTGCCTAGAGTTCATTGATAACCCACATATATCGCAGCCAACTGGTATTTTATTTCGGAAAGCATGACATAAAGGTAAAAATGTGTTCCATTAAAATCAGATTCCAAATGTGTTTCATTAAAGCAAGATTTTGTGAGCTATATGGATGATGTGCAGATATTTGTACATAGAATATTGAAGCATGTAAAGTTTCCTGGTGAACAGGTAAAAGCTGTCTGTGTTACTCTCAAATAGCTATTTATCATGTGTACACAGCCTCCTCTGTTACAGGGTAACAACGGTGGGTACAGACCACACCAGTGGAAATACGGCCACTGTTACTGTTGAAAGCCTTCTCTGAAAGGATTACAGAGAAGAAACAAATTCAACAGCTTTCAACTATGCACTTGCCATTTGTGTAAGGTCAAAAACAAAACCACTGTTATAAATAAGAACAGGATGACATGGCAGTAAAATAACAGTTTTCTAATAGCAGATAGGAAACCCTGATGCTGTGTTTTAAAGTAAAGTAGTATTATTGCTCTCATAATAAAAGACTCTTGATATTATTTTCAAAACAAGGTTGACCTATAATACACATCACGGCACTTTTAAACTTGTATCACTCTTCTCTGCCTTCCCCCATCGTGAGTGTGTATCATAGTGTGTCACTATATTGAGCTTTCCTAGTACTCTTTAAAAGGTGCATTGTTATTTTCACCCCTTCCGCAACATGCACATGCTTCGTTCAACTAAGTGGATTTTTGTTAGTGGAATGAGTTAACAGCCTACTAGGGTTCTAAGCCCTGTACCAGCATGCAGCCTCTTTTAGGATAAGGTGAAAATGATTTGAAAACATGTCATATATTGTTTCTCTTTAGTGTTATTAACGTACCAGGGAATCCTTGATACATTACCATCTGATCAAGCTATTTTGTGATGCATCCTGCTCATAAAATAGAAAGGTAACAACTAGTTTCATCTTTCTGTGGAATGTTTTCATTCATATTTCTTTCCTATTTTTGTTTCCAGATCCTAAATTTGAAACACTATGTGTCTAACAGTTCAAAGTCAATATTTTAACTAGAAATTATCCTGACAATAGGGAAAGTTTTGCTCAAGTGATTATTGTATTTCCACTCCTGGAGCCTTAGAAGTCCTACGTAAAGAAATAAGGCACAGTAATAGTGACTGGCAACCAGGGCTTAGAACTGCTAGTTTCATAATGACCAAGCGAGAGAACTATGAGAAGCTGCCTGACTTCTTTAGGACCCACTGAAATAATAATGCCTACCTTATCATATGTTGATAAACATGTGCATAACAAACTAAGGAATATACATCAAGTACTTGGGCTAATTAGTGGTGGAGTGAGCTCCACCTTGGGGAAAAACATGTTGAGATCTGACAGAAACGTTGGTGAGCAGGAAAGAAATCACACTTCCAGAACCCTCCACCCAAGTGAATACAAGTAAGGGGTCCTGCAACCAGACACCCAGGCTGCCTCTCTGGAATCGCTGATTAACGTCTCTCCTAGGACAGTGTGCCCCGGAAGGGGAGGCCAACTCCACCACCACTGTGAGAGCTGAGAGCTGGCTTCGGTTGTTCTGGTCCTGACTGTGACAGTACAGAGCTCTTGATGGCGAACATCAGGCAGCTCTCAGCATCCAGAACGCACTGAGCACATCGGGAGTGGTTTTAGTGTTCACAGGATTCTTGCTCATCCATCTGCTGTCACTCCTGTCAAGAAGAGCGATGGAAGAGGCAACTGTGACAATTCCAATAGGTATATCACATTTCCACTGGGAAAAAATGAATTAAGTTTTGTTTTTTTATTTTAAAAAAAGCAATTGCTTCTGTTGGCTCCATAAGCAAAAATATTTCCCCAAATTTCTAACTTGTCTACTAATTCTCAATGTGTGATTCAGTTACTCTATATGAGTCTTATTTTTCTGTATACAAAATCAAAATTATGGGCTTAGATCCAAATTTTCAGAAAACTGAAGCTGCAGTACCACAAAAAGTCCTAGTAAATAACCCAGGTTGCCTTCTCAGCTAGAAGTACCTTGAAACAAGAATATCTTGCCCATTGGAGAAGAAATTTAGTTTAAGGCAGATGGGTCAGACCCTCTCAGTAATGCAGCAGACTAGCAAAGTTCCCAGCCACGTTGGCATTGGAGCCTATTGAACCTGCTGGCTTGGGTTCTATCTGAAATCAACATATCATACATAAAGAATCAAAATTACTCTAAACAACTGAGAGTTTCATAACAGTACTAGTGTTTACATATTTTATGGAACTTTTAACTGAGATAAAAGTCTGGAAATCTCACGAAAGAGGATTTTTCTCTTTGTTGGTTTTTCAAGTACATAAAACAGCAATAAAACAAAGTCAATGGAAAACAGCCTTTGGCTGGAGCCTTTCTGAGCTTCCTAATTTTAGTCAGCTCAAAAGCTTGTCTTACACAATTGTGGAAATAGTGACTCTGGCTGTAGACTGATCAAGAACTACAGCGAGACAACAGTGAATAACATAAGTTAGTCCTGAAGTGTTTTGAATTTTCATGGTATGAAAGTTTCATATAGAAGCATCGATATTGCATAGTTTCTTATATCAACATTTAAAGTGGAAATTATTTAAAATTTTAAACTGCTTAGATGATCCCTATTATATACCAGTGTTACATACCAATATAGTGATATACTTCTGGGAGAGCAAAAAAAAAAAAAATGCTATACCTCTTCTGCCTAGGAACCTGCAAAAATATGGTGTACTCACATTAATATAAGTTCATTCGTTTTCTAAGAGAAATAAATTAAGGAAACAATAACAGGTGCTAGACTAGGTAACAGTGTCTTGTGATTGTAGAAATAACATGGAAGGGTTTGGAACAGCAGGGTGAAGATTAGAATTAGAACCCACACAGAAAAGAAAGTCATAAACTCTTCACCATAAATCATCCAGATACTTAATTTGAAATCAAACATGAACCTGAACATGTGTCATGTAATTGAGCGCAATACACCTGGTTTTTATTAGGATGGTGTGAGCCAAAGACTGCAGTGTTTTAGACAAGCTTGATAAGGAGAAAAACAAACACATTATAGGTTTTGCTCTTGGAAAATAAAACCCCCAAACCCCACACACCAGCTTTAAGTATTTAATGGAATGATCTGCCTGAGATTAAATTATACCAATATCCACTACATTTGGATATTGGTATAATTTAATGGCCTGCATTTCAGAGTGACACTGTGTTCTGATCAAATCCTGCCCATTCCACCTACTAGATGCATGATTTTAACAATATTGCTTAATCCCTTCTCACTTAAGCATCCTTATCTGTAAAATAGGCACTACAGGACTGGTGTGTAAATCAACATAACCTGTATAACAATGCCAGGCACAAAATAGGACCTTCTTGAAGAATGACATTTAACCCAGCTATTCCCCTTCTGGGTATTTTCCCAGAAGAACTGAAAACATCATACCACAGTAACATATGTGTGTCCATGTTTATAGCAATACAATTTGTCATAGCAAATCGTGGAAACAACCCAACTGCCCATCATGGATTAAAAAGATGTGGTATTTGTATGCAACAGAGTGCTATTCAGCTATAAAGGAAGATAAACTTGAGGAGTTCATAGATAAATGGATGCAACTAGAGATCATATTCATAAGTGAAATAAACCAGACTCACATGTGTAAACATTGCATTATCTCCCTAGTGTAAAAAACTGAAAGAGTAAATAGGACCCAAACTGTACAACGGCTATTGTGAAATGGGCAGAAAATGCTCAAAAGGAAAAAGAAACTGCAATGGGGGAAAGGAGAAAAGAAAAAAGGAAAAAGAAAAAAATATATATGTATATATACACACACATACACGATAGATAACTATTGTCTCATTGAAAGGAAGGTTGATGCCTATATTGTTTGATCAGTTTTTCACGCCTATGTCTTGTAATAGGAGCAACTACTGTAAAGATGACAGTAAGCAGTGTACTAACCCTTGTTACTCTCCTACAACTTTGTTTTGAAATTTTATACCATTGTTTTTATTGTTTATTTTTCTTTTAAATGAATAAATAAATAAGCTAAGGGAAAATGCATACTTGAGACACATACTCAAAAGTTGTTAAAGAAAAACCTATGTTAATGTCCTTCTGTGATTAAAATTTCATGGAAATGTGATAAATATCACCTCATCAGTTGTTTTTTATTGTTGCAGAGGCTTGGAATCCAATACACACACTTTGAAATTAAACAACAAATTTACCTCAGAAAAAAAAGAATGACTATTTTCTGACATATTGAATATTTAAATTAAAAGAAATAGAACTATAGAGGTTCTCAATGGCCATACACTGATAACTGAAGCCCTGAAACTCTTTAAGCAATTTTCATGATAGATTTAAGTAAATTTGATTTTGCTACACTTCCATGCTAATGGAAAAGTTAAAAACAAGTCAAATGAGGCCTTTGTTCAGATTTACAGACCAGTTGCGCTTTTAACCTATCACTCCACGTTTGCTCTCTTCTCCCCTCCACCTCTCCTCCCTCCTCCCGCTCCTGGCCTTTCTTTTGTTCTCTTCCTCCTTTTCCTTTCTGCTCCTCCCCATCCACATGCACATCCCTGTTTATTCTAAAACATTGGAACTAACTTGGAGACGTGCTGTTTCATTTTAAACACTTTAGAGCACATGCCCACAAAACGAGGAGTCCACTTGCAAAGCTTTATTATAGTTAGCTGGGTCAGGAATACAGTAGCGATGTAGTTCATGCTTAAATTGGTTCAATTGTTTTGATGACATGCTTTATGGCGATTTCTTCTTCAGCCTGGAATCCAGTCCAGGATCACGCACTACATCTTATTTTCATGCCCCTTTTATCTCTTTAACCTGGCAGTTCTCCAGGTTGATTGTTTAAAAAAAATTTTTTTTAAAGAGTACAGTTGTATAGAATATCCTTCCATTTGATTTTTCTCTGGTTTTACATGTTAACTTGGGTTTATGGATGTTTTGACCATACCACTGCAAGGATGTTATATTCTTCTTACTGTGTTTTGTTAGGAGTCACATGATATTAGTTTATCACAATATTGATGATACTAGATTTAATGATTTGTTAAGATGGAGTTCTGCAGTTGTTTTAATTGTAATTGATGGGAGGATACTTTGATGCTAGGTCGCAATATGAACAAAACATTAGCCAGACTTCTCTGACTCATGTATCTCAGACCTTGGATGTAATCACTCAGGCCTGAATCACTCAGTTTTAGCAAGAATCCTGTTAATTCAATTTAGAAAGAATCTTCCCCAAATCTGATCACCTTATATATCAGATCAAAGTCCTCAAATTTCACCTTCTCCTGGAGATATCTGCTCATACTGGCCACCTTGCTCCTTGGCTATAAATTTAGACTTTTCTACGTTGTATTCAGAGTTGAGCTGAATTTTAGATTGAAGTCATTTCCCCCTATTATGATATTTCCTGAATAAATTTAGTTTTACTGCTTTAAACACTGTCCAACTCTAATTTCTTTAACAATATGTAACTACTGTATTCTGCAGGATTCTATTTAAGAGTTTGTTTCGCGTGTCATTAAAGATTGTGAGTCTTTAGGGGCCAAACCTTCCACAAAAGGACATCGTGGTAATTTGGGGAAGCAAGGGATTGTGCACTGGTATGGGACCTGATCTCAGTCATGCATATTCCGTTCAAGTTTTCTACTCATAGCTTTCCATCCACTCATAAATTAGAAAGTCAACCAGACACAACAACTAGAACTAGGTCCTAGAAAAAAAATCCCTACTTTACTAAAAAGAAAGGAAGAAAGACATGTTTCCTCTACAGCTGAATTTCCCTCTTACAGGTGTGATGCCACAGGTACTGCACCTGCTCATCTCCTCACTCTCTCTCCCTACTCAAGGAGAAGTGGATTCTCATTAGCAAGTGTGATAAGGGAAATTGGACACAGCTCTAGATTTTATAAGGTTTTTAGAAGAAGCTGCACATAGCCAGGCATCTGCCCTGCAATCTCAATGATTAGAGAGTAGTAACAGAAAAATATCTAGAAGTCACCAAATATTTGGAAATTTAACTACTTCACTAGGTAACATATGGAAGAGAAAAGAAATCACAAGGGAAATTAGGAACAATGAGTTGGGTGAAAATCAAAGTACAATACAACAAGTATATCAAATATGTGAACTATAATAATGTCAATACAGGAGAATTTACAGATTTACATGTTTATATTAGAAAAATGACCTATCAGTTATAAAATTTTCCAATTTAAGAGGTTAAAATAGTATAAATTAAAACTAGTGTAACTAGAAAACTGACAGTAGGAAGTATAAAATCAATCAAATAGAAATCAGTAGCACAGAGAACGGAGAATCATTACAGAAAATGACCTATTGATAGATGTGTTAATCCCATAGATAGGAAAAAAAGGAAGACATGAATTGTTGATTTTTGGAAGTGAAAGAGAGGATATCCCAAAAAGGCTTCAGTGGGTAATTAAGAGTATAAGATTATTAGGAGAATTTTATACTAATGAATCGACCACTTAGATGAAATAGGCTAATTTCTTCAAACTATAAAAATTCACATGAGAAAAAATCTGAATAGGTTTCTACTACTTTAGTTTAAAAATAAAACTTTTCTTATGAAGAAAATTCTGTAAGAATTTAGTTACCATGTAAAGAGAAACATCTCTACCCTACCCACAAGAATAAGCAACAGTTCCCAAGTCATTTAATGTGACTCACATAACTTGACCCCAAACCAAAGGCCATTAATTAGGTCATGTAAACTACAGACATATTCCTCTGAACACAAATGGCAAAAATATTGTTGAAGAAATATTCTCAAACTAGTCATAGTCAAGTGATATTCATTACAAGGATGCAAGGTTGGTTTAATAATTGAAAACCAGTCAATGGATTTCACCATATTAACAGACTAAGTAAGAAATTCATGTGATCATCCAGTATGAAGAAGAAACACTGGGCCAATTTAACAGCTCTTCACAATAAAAACTACAACTAGAAGGAACTCGTCCTTCATAGCACATCAGCATAGTATATACAGCTGATATCAAATGGCTTTGATTTTTCAAAAGGCGTCCTTATGTTAGATCGCATTGGATTGTGTTGACAGGTTGAACACTGATCAGTGGTGATAACTAGATGCTTTGATGAGAAGGAGCTTATGCTTTGGGGCCCATCAGTAACATCCATCTCTGCCAGGGTGGTTCCTCATTCCTGATCTCACTACACGAGCACTGAGATAGCTAAAAATAGAGTCTGGCTCACACATAGTGGTTGAATCATTTGTTTAACTTTGTTTCATTCACTTACACAGTGGATGATCTCTAGTAAGCATTAAACTGCAGTACAAAATCTCCCTCTTTATTTCTTCTCCCACAGTCTCAGTCCCCTTCCTCAGTCTTCAACTCTGACTTTGCTATCTTTTTTCTCTAGGAGCAGAACATGAACTTGCCACCAAGGCATTTACCACTGCTATTGGCTCTTGGAAAGACAACCTTAACTTTGCATGGTATCAAAACACCTATACAAGCTGGAACCATGTGGAGGTGGCTTGCTAATCAAGAAGAAAGAAGATGGCCTTTTTTCAGTGGCCTTTGAAAAAATGCTAAAAGTGGTAAAAATTCTCTAGTGGCCATAAGTGTAAAGGAAAATGAAACAATCGTAAAGCTAGAATTGAGTGTAGAGATGGAGAGAGGAGGAGAAAGGAGGGAAGGAGAGGAAGATGAGAAAAGAATGATGTGTTATGTACCTATGCCAATTCCCACAATGAATGCAATCATTATCAACTGTAATCATGGACTGATAAAAAATAAAGTGACACCCCACCAAAGTGACACAAAATATCAGAGACATCAAGAACTAAACTATTTATGACTTCTCATAAAACTGACCAAGAATAATTTCAACATAGGCAAAGGAAACTGAGACTGGCACGTGCTGCTCTGCTTAGCCTCCCTTAAGGAAAACACAGCGCTTTATTCCTGTCCCCATTTTTCATTCATTTTTCTATTCTGTGGCCTGGACAATGCTTGTGTTTATGTTGACCATAATTATGAGGGTCACACCTTGGTTACAGCAGAACAAATTCCTAGAAGGATCTTGGGTGCTTGAGGACTTTAGAGTAAATTCTTCCATCAAATATGGTCATTTTACCTTGCATAGTTTTTAGATGTGAGAGCAGCAGATCTATTTGAGTTTTCTCTTACTTGCAGCCTTGTCTGTTGCAAACTGATGTGCACGCCTCACAGTGAATGGATTTGTATTACATGAGACACATGGATGGCACTTGATATTTGCAAATGACTTGAAATGTCTCTGGCAAATTATTTAATTTTAGCTATTACTGTTAATAAAATAAGTGCATTTAAACAGCAAGAAACCAATTTTTCATCTCTTCTGTGGGGTGAATAACCAAACAGCTGACAATACTCATTAGTTGTAATGATGTGTAACTTGTTCAATCAAGTTAGAAATTATGCACATTTTCTGGAAGTAATTTTTAGTGGATAAAATATTACAAGGGCCACATTTCACAACTGAATCAAATGGAATAAATTATTTATGATAATCATGTCACAGAAAGTGAAGCAAACTTAAGATTGTCAGGCTAATTTCATGCATAGGTACTTTTTAAAATAGTACTACACCTCTTAAAGAAAAAGCAATTTTCTGCCTACTCTTTTTTCCAAGATTATCCCATTTTGAGTTATTTTGATTTTTCTTTCTTCCTATGTTTCTAAAGAACAAGCTTATAGTGACAGTCTTCAAATTTAATTTTTTATATTTGTTACTTTATGATTATTAAAGTGAATAAGAATATAGTACGCATGGACATATACACCCTTCTCTAAGCTTCCAACATATATCAATTTCTTATTCTACCCGTTCTCCATGTTTACATCATTACAGTGAAGTAAGCAGGTCTCATAGCCGCACCATACTGTGTACTATAATCGTCACATTTTCTTTGCTTTCCTTTAGTAATCACCCTGTGTTTTGTTGAAATTTCTGCATAATTAGTGATAATTCTCAAACTTTCTTACACAACTGATAAAACTCCCTTGGTAGAATCAGTTATCAGATACTCTAGCAATGCTAACTTGGAACAAAGAACAAAATTTTTAAAACGTAATATACTCATGGGAGGGAAGGTGATATTTCAAGTATGATAAGATAAATAAGAGATCTGAGAAGAAGAAAGAGTGCTTAGAAATTTTAAATGCACACATGTATGCCCCAAAGGCTCTTCTTTCCTTCTATATATTTTTGAATTTTTCTGTATTTGATTATACCAATCTTTGAATTTTCCATGTGGAGAGTTTCCTAATAAACCTAGGGACCTTCGCTGGCCTTTGATGTTTAAGAAGGAGGATTTAAGAAGCTCCCTGGAAGCTGTCAGTGAGCACAAAGATCTCTGTCAACTGATCAACTCCACCTAGCGGGGTAGGTAGAGCCAAGTCTGTCTGTCCCTGAGCAGTTCTACCAATGTCTGAATGGGGAAAGGCCATGATGTGCTGTATTTTTAGGCTGGGCCAGGACTTGGCTGAGGGCTTTCCCTGCTCTGAGTCCAGCAGGTCCACAGGTTCAGTACAGTGTTCACCACCACACACAGCTTTGCTGTACTTTCTCCGGAGAGAACATCTCCAGGTTCCTGCCACAATCAGAAAGGGTTACAGGGGCACAGAGAGTGAGCTGATATCTGAGTTCTCAAACTTCTAGACTTTTGACCTATGTCTCTGCTACTTTAGCCTGTGCTACTAGATCTATTCAAACTTGAACCTTGCATCTTATTGGTAGCTCCTCATGGTGGCACTCAGTTTTCAATTTTCCTTGCTTCATGCATTCATCTATCCAACTCTCAATTTCCAAAAGTTTGGTTACATTGGGCTGGGGATATAGCTCAGTGGAATAAGCGCCTGCCTACCAAGCGCAGGGTCCTGAGTTTGATCCCCAGTACCGCCAAAAAAAAAAAAAAAAGTTTGGTTACATTTCTTGCCTACTGGTATATCCTTTTCCATGCTTTTGTGGTTTATGCTTGAAATTTTTACTTGCTATAATTTTAATGCATTTTAAGGATGTGTTGCTGATAAGCATATGTTTTAATCTTCCATGGTTCATGAAAGTCTTGAAAACTATTTTTACATTTTCTCCTTTTTGTTCTAGAGCTGTCATTACAAAGGAATTTTAGTTGATTCTAGTTCAGAATAAGAGGAAGAAGACATTTTGATTTTTCATTCTGAACAGGTTTGGTGGAAAAATTAACATTAGAGAAAGAGACAGTAGAAGGTGTTTGATAATTGTTTCCCAGGCACACACATGAAGTGTGGTTACACAGGATTAGCCACTCTTCAAGATCTCTAGTGTTGCTCATTTTTCATTGAAAACCTTCAGTTTGATTCATATTACAAAAGTGACCATAGGCATTCCTCAGAATCTTCTGGCCACAGTTGTAGGAAGCATTACTCTGAGTCTCTGGATTCACAGAGAGTAAAAATTCAATGGATTGCAGTTGCTGAGTTGCCTTCTTTTTTCCTGCAGCCCTTCTGCTGTCCTTCCACCTCAATGCTGCACTTGCCAGCATGGGGCTCTCTACCCAGTAGTTTACTCTCTGCTCTTCTCTGCCTTTCCTCCAACCCTGAATCTCTTTGTTGTATTTCAGGAAGACTGTTTCAGATCCTTCCTAAAGGAAGAGAGTAATTAATTTATTGCTGTTCACCAAAGAAATTTTCTTCATTTTAAGCCTTTATGGGAAAGCTGTGATTGATATGCATTTAAGCACTTCCAGGGCATTAAGAGTCCATACAGGCTTAGGAAAGGGATTATGGAGGAAAATATTTATGTTAATAAATGGATGAGAATCTGGTATTCGATGGACAGGACATGATTGGGGGCAATAGGGGCAATAGGTGAGGGAGAGAAAAACATATTTGAGCTGTTGGACAAGTAAACTTTTAAGTTTAACTGGCTTTTCTCACTTTCATACTGTGATTAAGTTGTGGCTGAATGACTGTAAACACTTCAAGATCAGTTCAGTTATATCTAAAAGCTAATTCTGCAATCCCATTTCACTGCATGGCTACAAATTTCTTTGCTAGGGTTGACGAAGTTTACATGTAGCTCTAGCAAGACCCAAGCACTGATTCATTCTCTTCCTTTCATTGAAAAACTGATTGTATTAAGGAGGGTAATGTCCCTGGCTAAAAGATTATATTTCTCCTTTTCAACTCTACACATGAGTCAGTCCATATGATTATGTGCTGGATGATTAGATTCAAATGAAATTGCCTTTGAACTTCTAAAATCTTCATCTTCCACTTGCGTCCCAGGAAGGAAGATGTGGTGACCAGAGGATGACGGAGACAGAGCCACATCGAAGGGATGTGGGGCACAAGGATGGAGATGAGTGGGTCCCTGACATCCTCAAAGTCCCACATTCTTATTCTGACCCTACCTACTTTAGACTGATTTTGTGTGAGGGATGTACTTTATTTATACCATTCTGTTTTCATGTAGTAACACTCAGTCAAGCCTAGCTCAAATGATACAAAAGATAATCTTTGGAACATGGAACTAAAGGATAGAAAAACCTCAAAACATTTGTTTAGACCCTGTCATCTGTCACCTAGTGAAGCAATTATTTTCTACTTAAAAAAATTAATATGATTTTCTTTTGCTTTCAACATCCAGCGAGGGGTCTAGTGAACAGTAGGCATTAAATAAATACTTGTTAATTAGGTAATTACCTGATTGAAAGCTAATACATCTGTCTGTATAAGTACACCAAGATAAAAAGTACTATTCTCTCTCTGTGAAGTCTCTAACGTAGTGGAAGGATTGTGAACAATTCTGTCTCACACAAGAAAGATTGGAGTCTCAGGGCGGTGGTGGCAGCTCTGTGAGAGTGGGTTTAGATTGGGCCTGAGACACAGGGTGGGAAGGAAAGGAAGGTAGACTAGGCAAGATTAGAGAACTATGCTGGGGAATTTTGATTTTGTTGTCTAGGAACTTGAGAGACCCTCAGTTAATTTGTATGAGACTAAACTAGTGCAGTGTGAAAACTGCACTACAGAGGTACAGACTGGAGGTGGGAAGCAGAGCATGCACTCAGAAATGAGTCTTTTACTTCTGCTCTCTCAGCAGGGAAAGGGAGAAAAGATTTAGTCATGCCATTGTGAATCCCATGGGGCTCTAATCAAGGCAGAGGAAAGGCTTATGAAAGACTTGGAAGACAAGAGTTCCTGCGCGTAGTACTATAATTGGAGAATGGATGACTCCCAGTGTGACTGTACTGGAGGCAGAGACATTAAGGAGATGATTAGGGTTACATGTGGTCACAAGGGAAGGTCCTAATGTGATCAGATTAGTGACCTTATGAAACAGGACACCAAGACCTCATTCTTTCTTCCAGTGCCCATAAGGTTGTGGCCCAGTGAGAACAGTGAGAGGTGGCTGCCACTAACCAGAAAGGGAAGCTCTATTAGAAGCTAATCCCTGTTGACTTTGATATTGGATTTCTAGCTTCCAGAACTGGGATAAATAAATTTCAGAAGTCCACTAGTGCATGGTATTCTGTTATCACAGACCTGTATGTTGTACCATGGATTTTGACCAACCAGGGGACTGAAACTGAAGACCTACACTACCTCCAAAGGAAGGGGTGAGTGGTGGTCTGGGCCATATGAGTCAGTCTCCAAACTCCTGTGCAGGAGGTAGACATGGATTGGGTAGAATGAAATGGCTGGGATATGTGTTAAGTTTCTTCATTTACAAACAGCAATAATAATGGAATCAACCTCATAAATTGGTTATGAAAAGTAAACATGTTGTTTGTAAACAAAGATAAATAAGAAATGAGTATTTGCTCAATAATATCATGTATTTTTATGTTTATGAACAATATGTACCTGTACCAAATTTATATTCCCTATTTCTGCTCAACTAATGACCTGGACTGGACCTTTGAATCTTAGAAGGAAATCGGGTATTGTTGACATGGTAGCTATGCATGTAGGCAAAAATAGGTGTTAGTGTTCCTTTTGTACCACAGTAGGTTATATTATGGCATGCACTTTAAAGCCCAAACATGTACAGCTACATGTACAACTTTTTCTCCCTATATTAATGTATTTAGAAAGCAGAATTGTCAAAACAGACTCAGGTGAATCATGGGTCTTATCAAACAACAGATTACCAGCAATGCAAATCATAGAAGCAAGAAACTGCAGATTCAGCATTCCCTGAATGTGAGGGACCCAAGGGGCCCAGGCTTTCAAAAGCCATTTCCAGATGGTCTCTTCTCCCACACTGAGAACACCATTGAGCTAACAATGTGTGGTATGTACCGGTACATCTTTCAGATATAGAGCTTCTTAATTGCTATCTTTTGCTCTTCATTAAGAACAAAGCTGTTATAGGAACAATTCTATTTTCAGCCAGCTATGTGCCCATAATTGCATGAATGTGAAATGTATTTAGAGTCATCAGTAGCACCAGGCCAATTGCACCCCACTCAAATAATCTTTTAGATAGCAACATCACAAAATCTACCATAAATTCTGATGGATGAGGTCAAGATTTGCCTCTGCCTGCTGGTAGCTCTTTCTGTTGCTTATAGTGAGGTGGACAGAGTAGCACTTGAAAGCATGGCCTCTCGATTCACCTTGCCCGAGTGTGAATCACAGCTTTGTTATTGTCAGCTGTGGACTCAAGTTACTGAACCTTTCATTGCCTCATGTTTTTATTTGCATAATAAATATGACTAAAATTTTCCTTAAAAAGTACAGAACTATAAGATTTTCATGTCAATACATATAAAATACTTAGAGTAGTGTACTGCATATATTGAATTCTCAATAATAGGAGCTAATAAACTTACAATGCTGGAATGAGTCTCCAGGAATTAGACATGCTTTTCATTAAATCTGTATGTGTTGTATGCATATGTGTGAGCATGCATGTGCATGCTCATGGTGCTGGAGATTGAACCTCTTCATGTGTTAGCCAGGTATTCTGCCACTAAGCTCTATGCCTGCGCTACCATCACTGCTTTTTATTAGTGCCTTGTCTTCAGATTATACACAAACTCTCCACCCCATAGAACACCTTCATGCTCTTGTATTGGTCCCATCCCATCCTGTCTATCCTGAAGAGTTAGGGAAAAGAAATGGTCCCTGAATACAGAAAGCCCCATGGATTGTTTGAGGTGAGAGGTTGGTCGTTCCTCAGGCTTATCTCACAGAGCCTTAGCACAGTTCCGAACAAGTCCTGGAATGAACTGTGTGAAATTCTTGCAAGCTCAAGTCACAGGGCAGCTGAAGTTTGATACTTGCCTAAAGCTTGTTAGTGTGCTGTGTGTTTCTGTAATGATGTTAGTATCCTTCATTCAGTCTTTTTTTCCTGTCCTGTACTGGTCCAGGTCCTTTCAAAGCTGTTATCTACCAAAACTTAAAATTTCTTCTTAATCAGATTCTTGAGCTCACATTCCATTTTTTCTGTTCTTTCACCCCATCATTTTACTCCTGTTTCCTCCAAATTAGGCATTACAAGAATGGTCTGTTCAAGTCACTCTCCTTCCCTAGAATGACTTCTGAATCTAAATTTCCTACAAGGCAAAGATAGATTCTTACATGCACTGGGCTTCTAAAAATGTGTTCCCAAACTCTTTCAGTTGTACCTCACACCATTCACTATGATCAGCTTACTTCCTTGGACGCAAGATGTTGCCCCATCTCTACAGACATCAGATGGTCTTTCATTTGTTTATTCACTAATTATTTGCCTCTGTGGCTCTGGTTATTTTCGTTCCTTCAATTGGATCGCTCCTTTAACAGTTTTCTATCTAATGAAATCTTAAATTGCTGGTTTAGGAAACTTTTTTGATTTTCCTGTTACAATTTACTTCTTCCTCAGTGAGCACAGTGATTCTCAGCAGTGGGATGTGTGAGAGAGTGATATTTCTGTGAGACTTCTTCAAAGTCGCTATGTCCCAGCCTTCATTTCTCCATGAGAAACAATGCTAGAGTATCAGCTGAGCATACTTCCTTATGAAGTTAAGTCACATCATTGTTATTTATCCACAGTTGCTCATGACAAACTGAACTTCTCTACAAAAGTAAATGTATTACTTTAAATTAAATATATTTATACATCTATTTTCCTAACACTTAATGCACCTAAAGGTGCATTAAAGGTGCATTAAAGTTATTTTTTAAAAAAATTCAATCTACCAACTTGCAAATTCATTTCCAAACATAGTTGGCAGAAACTTCTGCCATATTGATGCAAATTAATACCTAAAATTAATTGCACATGTAACTTATTCTGGAGGTTGTACTGCGTAACTCTGAAAAGACAGCATTTGCTTTACTTTCTGTTTGTTCAGGTCCTAACAGCCACTCTACAATTTCCCTCTCAGGAAGCATTTTGTACAAGATTGTAGAGAATATGTGAGTGATTATATAGAAAGTATATTTGAGTGGTACTTCAAACATTATGAGTTTATTTAAGTGTGCTTATTTACTTAATATATTCAATCATGAAGATACTTAAATATATTTAATTATAATTAAATTAATATTCAGGAAGCTTCTGCATATGCTCAGATAATATATTTGATTTCTCAATGATATTTAAGCTATAATCTCTTAAAGTATAGTTTTCATTTTTCTAAAACCAAAATAAAAGAAAAATGAGAGCCCTCTGGTGGGCAGTATTTTAAGTTCACAATATTTTATATGATACTTTCCTAAGAGCATTATCTAAAGGTTATACAAATTTACATTTCTAAAAGGATTAATAACAAAATGTAAGATGAACATAAAAACATCATTTCATCTCTTTCAGAATAATTTAAACTAAATCTGGACAGAAAATGTCTTACTGTCAATAACTTCTATTAATGTCAATTCAAATTCATAGAAAAACTTCTTACAAGCAAGAGTGAAATATTTAAATGCAATCATCTTGTATTCTTTCACATTAAAGTTAAATATCTATATCATATTAAAACCCAGCAAAGTAATGAACTTAGGAATATTGAAATGCAATTATGCAATGGACAGAACTTTTTTCTTTTTCGTGTTTCCATGACTAAAGTGTGTCTTCATTAGTCTGGGGTGCTGTAATGAAAAATCTTATACTGGGTGGTTTAAACAACAGGAATTCACTTTTGAGTTCTGGGCTTTTGACACCTGAGATCAGGGCGGAAGTTTGTCAGGCCCCTATAAGGATGCGCTTGTGCACTACCTGGTTTGCAAGTGTCCTATTCTGTGTCCCCTTCTGGCTGTCCTGTCTCTTCCCATCTTGGAAGGCAATTATCCTCTGGGAGAGGGGTCCACTTTCATGAACTCAGTTAAACTTGATTACTCCAAGAGGCCTTTCCTTCTAACAAAATTATGTTTGGGGGTGGGCTTCAATATATGAAATTTGGGGGGACATGCAAACATTGAACCCAGGACAAGGTGAAATTCTTAAATCATCAAATAAACATTTCAAAGCAAATAATTCAGTGGCATTTAACACAATCTCACATATCCACCTTGATGTGGTCCTGAAAACATTTATATTTCTGCCATAATTTACCCTCTGAAACTCATGCTAAGAATGGATTATCACTTTGGCAGTGTCGGAAGGTGGGAACTTTAAGAAGTACTTGGGTTACTAGGACTCTGCCCTGGAGAATGGATTATGTCATGCATGAATTAATGGCTAATAGACTCATGGGTTAGTGTCAGAGTGGCTTTGTTATAAAAACCAGTTTCTCCCTGATTTGATCTGTTTCACTATGCAATGCCCTTGGCCATCTTATAATACAGCAAGGAAGCCCCCATTAGGCACTAGTGCCCTGTTTTGGGGTTTCCAAGTCTCCAGAACTATGAACTTAATAAACTTCTATTCCTTATGAATTATGCAATCTGTCACATTCAGTTACAGCAACAGACAACAGACTAAGATGTCAACCCAACAGAAAACCTCATAGGCATTCTCCAGTTGCTTTTATGCCCCCTTTGCCTAATCTCTGGCAATGACTTGTCTGTTACCTATTCTGGTTATTTCATATGAATAGAATCATACACTATGTGGCATTTTGTACCTGACTTCCTTCACATAGTATGTCTTTAGATGTACCCATGTTAGAGCCATGTCCTCACTTCATTCTTTTTTCCAACTGAAAAATGTTCCATTTTGTGTATGTACTACTTTTCTTATCCATGTATCTGTTGGCTTGGATTATTTTTGAATTTAGGTATTGTGAATGGTGCTGATATGAATGCACATATGAGTACCTATTTTCAATTATTTGGAGCACATAACTAAGAGTGGAATTCATAGTCACATGGTAATTCTGTTTAATTTTGTGTGGAACTACCAAACTTAGGAGCTGCATGATTTTACATTCCCACCAGACATGGAAGAGGGTACCAATTTCTCCACATCTTAGCTAGCACTCGTTAATGCTTATCTCCTTTATTATAACCATCCTAATATGTGCAAAGTGGACTATCATTACAATTTTGATTTCCATTTTTCTTATAGCTCATGATGCTAGGTGCCTTTTCATGTGCCTATTTGAGATTTGTATATGTCTTTGAAGAAATATTTATTTCAGTACTCAAACTGTTTGCCTTTTATCATTGAATTATAAGAATTTTTACGTGTTCTGAGCACTAGAGTCTTATTAGGTATATGATTTAGAAAGCTTTTCACTTATTCTGTATGTTGTTATTCCTCTATATAGCAGATTTTGATACATAAATTTTTTTAGTTTTGATGAGCTAAATTTATCTGAGTTTTCCTATTTGTACCTCATGTGATTTGTTCTTTTTTCTAAGAAAGTTTTTGCTCTAGTTCCTCTGTTTTGGAGAAGTAAATTGTATTTAGAAGAGCATAATTGTACGTCTTTGATATGTTTTGTTCTTGATATGAGTTAGAGAATTTCTTTCTTCATTTCTTTTTTCCTTTATATGTTAATCAATTGTCCTGCTATATTTATTGAACTGACTGTCTTCTCCATTGAATAATCTTTGTTTTTTTTATAAAATGTGGCTTAGCTATATGGGCTTATTTTGGTAATTTAAATAAATTGTATTTCGTCAATCAATATGTTTACTCTTGTGCCAGTTCCACACTGTTTTATTTATGGTAAATTTGTAATAAGTTTGAGATTGGGAAATATATATCCTCCACTTTGTTCTTTCTAAAAATTGCTTTGCAAAATTCATTATGTCCTGTATTACATATGAAAAATGGTTTTTTATTTAGGGAAAAAAGACTGTGGACATTTTGACAGAATTTGTTGCTCACACTGTGTAAAACTGCCATGTTAAGTATTTTAATCTATGAGTGTAGGTTGCCTTTCCCTTTATTGAATTATGCTCTAGTATTCACAGTATTATTTACCTTTTAGTGTACCAGGCTTTCAACTCTTTGCTTAACTTTTTTCCTAGTCATTTTTTGAATGCTATTTTAAATGAAATTGTTTTCCTAATTTCCTTTTTTGGTTATTCATTGCTGTTGTGTAGAAACACAACTGATTTTAATGCTTTGATCATGTATCTTGGGACTTCGCTGAATTTGTTTATTGGTGCTAATTGTTTTTCTGTGTATAATTTAATTTGAAAATAGATGTTTTGTAATCTTTGGAAAAGTAGTATGTAATTTTGGAGCTTTAATGTTAGTTTTGCTGTGCTGCAGACCTATATACTTCAAATAATTATCCATTACTGCTAGAATCAGAATAGAACAAATGAGTAATTCCATTGTATTTCATCTTAGTGCTTTAGTTCTTAGTAGACAGCAGAGTAGTAGTACAAGATAACTTCATAATTTATTTCTCAAAAAAGCCTCCATTTATACAAAATTAATGACCCTAAGACTTAATCATTTTATTATGCTAAACTTAAGAATTCTTTTGCTTGTATCCTTTCTCCCCCTAAGGATACAAATGCCTATTCCTGTCTATGCAAGCCAGGCATTATAAGGGAGAAGAATATGTGAAAATTTGCCCAAAAAAATCTAAGAGGAGACCAATATAAATCTTGTAGATGATAATTAGATTGCCTAACAAAAATATAAAAAAGATGCTGTTATGGTTGATACATTGTGTCAACTTGGGGAGTCTAGAGGTTTGACTGAGTGATTCATCAGGAAGCCAGGGTGCTTACTTTGTATACATCCTGAGGCTGTGGAAGAGGAGGGCATGGAGACTGTGTGAGAGGTACATGCCCCCTGGGTGGGGGTAGCCTGTTTACTTACAATGTAAGGGAAGGAAAGAGGCTGCTTGCAGCCATTCCTCCCTTTTGCTAGTTGTTTTTGCTGTGCTCTGCTGCCCTGAACAATTTTCCCTCTGCCATGTGCCACTCTGCCTCAGAATCAGCCAAGTATAGACTGAAACCTCCACAAACTGTAAGCTAAATAAACTTTTCCTTCCTTCATTTTGGGTGTTGGGTATTGTTACGGTTGATACATTGTGTCAACTTGGGGAGTCTGGAGGTTTAGCTGAGTAATTCAGCAGTTGTAGATCTTGGGGTGAAAAGGACATGCCCTTACCCTTATGGGATGTTGTTTATTGTGTTAATTTGGGAAGTTTAAAAGGTTAACTATGTGATTCAGCAGGAAGCCAGGGTGCTTACTTTGTATACATCCTGAGCCTGTGGAAGAGGAGGGCATGGAGACTGTGTGACAGCTACATGGCCCCTGCGTGGGGGCAGGCTGTGTACAAGGTAGAGAAGAGAAAGAGGCTGCTTGCCTGCAATTCCACACATTTGCTGGTTGTTTGCTGCCCTGAACAGTTTGCCCTCTGCCATGTGCCACTCTGCCTCTGAAGCAGCCAAGTATGGACTGAAACCTCCACAAACTGTAAGCTAAATAAACCTTCCTTCCTTCATTTTGGGTGTTGGGTATTTTGTCTCAGCAACAAGAAAAAAGTAACCAAGACAGGTATTTTGTCTCAGCAAGGAAAGAAAAGTAACCGAGACAGATGCCAAGGAACTAACCAGAAAAAATAATATTGTGATCTGGGCCTGAATCTGCAGTTAGAAAGACACAGAGGGAGAAAAAGTTGACAATTCTCAATGGCATGCTCCTAAGCTGTAAATCCCTCTCCTAAGACCTTCAGGAGAAGGATTAGATAGAAAGGGACTGTGCTGAGTACAGAGTAGCAGGAATAAGAAAGATAGTGATATCTCATTTTCCCTGTCATACTACATCATACAGCTTCAACATTACGAACAATAAGAGGACACGAAAACATGAATCAGAAAGTGAGTCTGTGGCTCCTCCATTCCCTCTCTGGGATGGCAGGGCCTGCAAGGAGAGTGAGTCTGCACCTGCGGGTCCCTCCCTTCTCTCTGGGACACCCGGTGTGGGAGTCCATGCTCGGCACCTCCTCCATTGTATTGGGAACAGTGGGGCCTTTGAAGGGAGTATAAGGTCACATGCCTTTGTACAGTAGACACACAGGAACCCCAAGACATGAGACACAGGACAAAAGCCAGGTTGCAGGTGCATACTCTGCCCTCCTGGAGGGCAGAGTAATTGGCGAGATCAGCAGTGTGGAAGTGTCTGACAGAGCAGCAAGGAGCCAGTGGTTGAACTCCGGAGAACTCCACCAGCAGAAGTACAGTCCTAGGCCCCACATTGAGGCCAAGATCCCAACACATTCCTGGGATGAAATATGGACACTGTCACAGAACTGTGAGCACCAGAGGTATTTTACTACTTTCACTCTCCCTTGTCTGATTGGATATCCCTCTCCTGTCTGATTGGATATCATGCTGTTTTCTTCTACATTCAGTAATTATTTTTGTATTTGGTATTTTTATTTCTTCTTTTTCCATTTTTCTTCCCTCTCTTTCTCTCATTTCCTTTTTCTTTATTTTCTCCCCTTTGTTTTGTTCTCATTCTCCTTCCTGTTCTCCCTTCTTTTCTCAATCTTTAGTTTTCTTACCTTTTCTTCATTCTCCTCTATAGATTCAAGTTCTCCCTTCAGTTACTTCTTGAACTTAACCTTTCAAGTGAATAAGCATTGTCTCTGCCCTTTCTGACTATTCCCTTTTATTCTGTTTTATTATTTCCCTCCTGTGTCCTCCAGTTTCCCAAAACTTGGGTAATCATCCTTTAATTTCCAGCCATGATTCTACTATATTTGACTTCATTCATCACTTTACCCTATTCCCTAGCCATCTTAGCCACCCTGCTCCTGACCAAAGGGTAAAATCACCTGACAAAGGGGAAACACACTGCATACAAGTGTATAGTGTATGTTTGATTTTGTTACATAATTTTAGAATTGACTCCCATGATCAGAGGTCACAGGTTAATGATTACCATAGTTTATCAGTGGGCAATCTGCACTTGAAGCTATTGTTATTACTAACTGTACTATTTTAGCCAGGATGTTATAGTTTTTCTCCCCTGTATGATAACACGTGACTGTATGAGGTCATAATAATCACCACAACCCAGTATTAAAGGATTAGGAGCTGAGCCAAATAGTTATCTTGCATCCTTTATAAATTGGAAAGATACGGCCTTGGGATAGATATAAGAAACCACCTACATCTAGAAGACATCCCTGAAGAACAGACACCCTTTAGGGAAACCTAAATACTAGCAATAAAGCTATACATCACAAGAAACTGGCAAGCGTCAACATAGAAAACAAAGTTAAAAAGAGCAAATATAAAATGACAAGATTCAAAAGAAAAATGCAACTCTAGACCCCCAGCCCACCCAGAACAAGCCTAGAACTCAAGGAGATAGATGAAATTGGAAATCAAACACTGAAACGTTCTGAAATGATAGCAGCGGAAGTGAAAGAATAAGTGCAAAAGGCTATGGAGAAAGTAATCTCTCAGGTAGAGAAAGAAATGATGCTTAAAATCAGAGATAGTAGAGAATACACAGATAAAAGAACAGATGAGCTCAGAAAAGTGATGGAAACAATACCCAGCATAGAAAAGAAATGGAACCCATGAAACAGATCCAAATAGAAATCTAGGAGATTAAAACCCCATTGAAAGTATATGCAACAGGTTAAATGAAGGGGAATACAGGATTTCAGATCTTAAAGACAGAATTATAGACAGTGATAATGAAAAGAAAGACATCTTAATATTAGTAAGAGACCATGAAAAATCAATCCAACAGCTACAAGATGAACCAAAGAAGAAAAACATAAGATTTATTGGGGTCAATGAGAAAGCTGGAAATAGAATAAATGACATAAAAAGCTCTTCACAGAAATAATAGCACAAAAATTCCCAAGTGTGGATAAAAAATTTGACATAGAAATAAATGAGACACTGAGAACTCCAAACATTCATGACCAAAATAAAGCAACACCAAGGCATGTAACAATCAAGATTCCAGAAATTAAATGCAAGAACAAATATTAAAAGCTTTTAGAGAAAGGAAACAGATCACCTATAAAGGAAAGATGAAAAAAATCAAGGCAGTCTTCCCAACGCAGACCTTCAAGTTAAGAAGAGCTTGGAGTGAAGTATTTCAAGTCCTGAATGAAAACAAATTCCAGCCCAGATTGATGTACCCTACAAAACTCTTTCTCAGAATTAATGGAGAAATAAGATACTTCCATCGCAAAGAACAATTAAAGAGATTTATGAACACCAAACAAATGCTACAGAGTGTATTAAAAGATATTCTAGACAGAGGTAAAAGTGACTACAATTCCAAGGACAACAACAAAAAGAAACAGTAGAGAGGGCAAGCAATTAAATAGAGCAAAAAAGCAGGGAACAACTGCACGAGAATCACATGACAAGGTAAGCCAATACATATTAGTTATAACCATCAATGTAAATGTCCTCAATTCACTAATAAAAAAAAAAACAGACTTACAGAGTGGATCAAGAAACAAGATCCAACAATATGCTGTATAGAAGAAGCATTTAACACAAAAAGAAATTCATTGACTGAAGATCAAAGGATGGAAAGCAATCTTCCACTCAACAGAAACCCAGAAAAAAACAAGAGCAGCTATTCTTTTTGCAGACAATGTCAACTTCAAACCAAGAGTGATCAAGAAATAAAGAAGGTCACTATATACCTATTAGGAGGATACTTCAAGAGGAAGAGATAACAATCATGAATATATATGCAATACAGCAGCACCCACCCATATAAGACAATTATTAGTAGACATGAAAAATCAAAAAAGGTAACAGCACAATTGTAACAGGAGACCTCAATACCCATTGTCACAAAAAGACAGATCAACTAGACAAAAACTCAGTAAAGAAATAAATAACAAGAACTGAACCATACATGTGAGCAAATGGACTTAGTAGATGCTTTTAGACTATTCCATCCAACATTATCAGAATACCTGTTCTTCTCAGCTGCACATGGAACATTCTCTAAAATAGACCATATACTGGCTGACAGAACATGCTTAAGTAATGCAAAGAAACTGAAATTATCCCATGCATATTATCTGACCATGCTGCAAGGAAATTAGAAATTAATGGCAAAAGAAACTACAAAGCCTCTATAAACACATGGAAATTAAATAATACCCTCCTAATCAACCAATAGGTCACAGATGAAATAAAGGAAGAAATTAAACAATATCTACAGCTAAATGAAAATGCAGACACCACATACTGTAACCTATGGGATGCAATGAAAGCAGTCCTAAGAGGGAAATTTATAGCAGTGAATTCTCACATCAGAAAAACAGAATGAACACACAAAAAAATCTAATGCTACACCTCAAGCTTCTAGAAAAAGAAGAGCAAGACAAGCCCAAAGCTTATGGAAGGGAGGAATTCATAAAGATCAGAGCAGAAATTAACACAATGGCAAACAAGTAAACAATATAAAGAATTAATGAATCAAAGCGTTGGTTCTTTGAGAAAATAAATAAAATTGATAAACCATAAGCCAACTTATCAAAAAAAGGACTGAAAAGACACAAATTCGTTCACTGAGAAATGATAACATTGAAGTCTCCACAGATCCTGTGGAAATTCAGAACATCAATACCTACTTCAAAAATCTTTACCCTCCTAGGATAGAAAACAAAGAAGTGGGCAGATTCCTGGATACATATGAACTACCAAGGCTGAATCAAGGAGATATAAAAATTCTGAATAACCCAATATTAGTTAATGAGATTAAAAATGTAATTAAATCTTACCAAGAATGAAAAGTCTAGGTCCTGGTGGATTCACTGCCGAATTCTACAAGAAATTTAGGGAAAATCTAAGGCAAATACTCTTCAAACTCTTTAATGAAATTGAAAGGGAAGCAATACTCTCTCTTTCCTGCAGGCAAGTATTATCCTACTACCAAAACAAGAGATAGATACAATCAAAAAAGAGAACTACAGGCCAATCTCCCTAGTGAACATAGATGCAAAAATCCTCAATGAGATACTGGTAAACAGAATGCAACAAATCATCAAGAAGATTAGACACCAAGACTAGGCAGAATTTATGTCAAAAATGCAGTGATTGTTCAACATACCTAAATCAATAAATATAAAACACCATATCAACAGAGCCAGAAAAACACATGATCATCTCAATAGATGCAGAAAAAGCTTTTGATAAATTCCAGCACTGATTCATGATAAAAATCCTACAGAAAATCAGAATAGATGGTCTTTATCTCAATCTGATAAAAGCCATCTATGACAAACCAATGGCCAACATCATACTAAGTGGTCAAAAACTGAAAGCTTTCACTTTAAAATCAGGAACAAGACAAGGATGTCCACTATCACCACTCCTATTCAACATAGTTCTGGAAACATTAGCCAGAGCAATGAGACAATAGGGACAAATTAAAGGAATAAGAATAGGAAAGGAAGAAGTGAAATTGTCATCATTCACAAATGACATGATACTCTACATAGAAAACCCCAAAAACTCCACCAAAAGACTCCTAGAGTTAATAACCTAATTCAGTTGCATGGCTGGATGCAAAGTCAATACTCAAAAATCCATAGCATTCTTGTACACAAACAATAAACTTATTGAGAGTGAAAATAAGGAAACCACGCACTTCATCATGGTATCCAAAAAATGAAATACTTAGGAATCAATATAATAAAGTAATAAAAGATTTATATATTGAAAATTAGAGTACTCTTAAAAAAGAGATTGAAGAGGATATCAGAAAATGGAAAAATATCACTTACTTATGGATAGGAAGAACCAACATAGTGAAAATGGCCATATTTCCAAAATTGCTATACAGTTTTAATGCAATTCTGGTCAAAATACCATTATTACATCTCACAGAAGTACAGAAAATACTCCTAAATTCATCTGGAACCAGAAGAGATCTAGAATAGCAAAGGCAATCCTGGGCAACAAAGATAAGTGAGGAGGCATCACAATCCCCAACTTGAAATTATACTGCAAAGCTATTGTGATAAAATCAGCATTATATAGGCAAAACAATAGACCTGAAGACCAGTGTAACATATTAAAAGATGCAGACACAACTACAAACACACTCAGCCACCTTATCTTTGACAAATGGGCCAAATATGTTCACTAGAAGAACGATAGCCTCTTTAATAAATGGTGCTGGAAAAACTGGCTCCCTAAATGCCAAAGAATAAAACTTTACCCATGTCTATCATCATGCACTAAAGTCAAAATGCATAAAATATTTCAATATTAATGCAAAAACACTTAGTCTACTGAAAGAGAAAGTAGCTCAAAATCTTTAAGACATAGGGGTAGACACAGTGTTTATCAACAAAACCCAAATTGCATGAGAAACACTTCAATGAATCAACAACTGGGATCTCATCCTATTAGAAAGCTTTTGTATTTCAAAAGAAATCACCAATAGAGTGAAATGACAACCACAGAGAGCAAAAACATTTTAGCTAATTGTCTATCAGATAAGAGACATATCTAGAGCATATGAAGAATTGAAAAACCTCAGACACCCCAAATTGAAAGACCCAATACAAAAATGGGCATCTGAGATAAATACACACTTCTTAGCCGAAGAAATACAAATGGCAAATATATATGAAAAATGTTCAACATCATTAGTCACTCAGAAGATGCAAATTAAAACAACAGTGAGATTTCATCACACCCCAGTAAGAATGGCTCTCATAATGTAATCAACCAACAACAAATGCTGGAGGGGCTGTGGCGAAAAAGAAACTTTTCTCCAGTGCTGGTAGCAATGTATTCTTGTGCAATCACTTTGGAAATCAGTCTAGAGATTCCTCAAAAAATTAGGATTAGAGGTCTCATTTAACCTAGCTATTCCCCTTCTGGGTATTTTCCCAGAAGCGTTAAACACATCATACCACAGCAACATATGTATACCCATGTTCATTGCAGCATAGTTTGTTTTTGTTTTAAAGATAAAAGAACAAAGACATACTAACACACACACACATACATTTACAAAATAACACAAAAACAATTCAAGCAATACAGAATTTCAGATAAGGTGATAGGAAATTAACAATGTTATTGTATTACATATTGATATTTTCAAATTTGTTACACAGATAAACAAATATAGACATGTAAAATTGATCAAACATTTAAACATTAGCTGTTCCTTTCAATAAAGCAGTAGAAATCAGTAGTACAACTATATTAGCTTTCCTGTATATACATACATACATATTTTCCCTTGCTAGTTTGTTTCTTTTCTGTTTACCCTCATTGGAGTTGTTCTTTCCTTTTGAGCAGTTTCCTTCCCTTTCACAATATCTATTGTGAAAAATAGATTTTATTAATACTTTTGGGAATATTTTTCCAGGAGAACTGAAAGCATCCTATCACAGCAATATATGCTTATCCATATTTATAGCAGTGCAACTTACAATAGTTATGGCATGGATGCAAGCCAAATGCCCATCAACTGAGGAACTGATAAAAGTATTGTGGCATTTTTATATAATGGAATATTGCTCAGCTATAAAGAAAAATAAACTTGAGGCTTTTATAGGTAAATGTACAGAACTAGAGACCATATTCATAAGTGAAATAAATCAGACCCACATGTGTAAACACTGTATTGTCCACCTAGTGTAAGAGCCTGAAAGAGTACATATAACTGAAAGGTACAATAGCTATTGTGAAAGGAAAATAAATTGCTTAATAGGAAAGAACAACTGGGATGATGGAAAGAAAAAATGAAATAAAGAAGGAAGGGAAATATGCACACACGTACGAGATAGCTAAGATATTTGTACTACTAATTCTATCAATTTCTTGAAAGGAACAGTTAATGTTTAATTGTTTCAACAATCTTGCATACCTATATCTGGTAATCTGAGCAACTACTTTGAAGATAACAATAAGTAATACATCAAGCATTGCTGATTTCCTATCACCTTGTTTTCAAATTCTGTATCATTTTTATAGTTTTTGCGTTACTTTTTTGTCTTTTTTTTTTTTGGTTCTTTTCTCTTTAAAATAAAAAAAATGGATCAACAGTAAAATAAATTAATCCTTTAGGCAATTGCTTTCATTTCATCTATGTGCCTTTATTTTGCAGGAACCTCAGCAATTTAATTTCAGGTTGGTGCTCGTTATAGATATGGGTGCTCTGGAATGACCTGACAATTTTTCTAGAATCCCAAATTGTGTCTTATCATAGGCACAGTGAAATATTTCATTCATCTCAAGGCAGGTAATAGAAAGAACAGAGCCCTCACTAGTACAGGTGGGAAATATGGGCTTGTGATCTTTAAAAATAAGATAGTCCCCTCATTACTTCTATGTCTTCCTCATAGTATATTAGTTATTTGAAGAAACCTGATGAGATGGACAGAAAGTTCTGTATTGTAAAAAATGCCAAACTATTATTAAAGGTTTTATTTTCTTTTCCTTTCCTCTTTAGCCACTTAGTAACACATGCAATAACCAATGGCAGAGAAAAGACTTCATAAAAGAAACAAGAAGGAAACATAAGTTACCCACACAAAAGAGGCAATTATTCACATATCCACATCGAGACTATACAGCAATAGAACAGTCTTCAGCGTGCTCCTAGCTACCAACCACCCTCTTATCACTGTTTTCCTTGTCCCACAGATCCATTTATATTGTATTTCCATTGTCATTTGATTGCAACGTTTAAAAAATTTCTTCCCTGATTTCTTTTATGATCTATTGGACTTTCAAGAATATATTGTTCAATCTCAATGTGTTTTTGTAATTTCTGTAGTTTCTTTTGCCTTTGATTTCTATTTGCATTCCATTGTAGTATGACAGGATGCAGATGATTATTTGAATTCTTTCGAGTTTATTGAAACATGGTATATGACCAAAACTATAGTCTATTATGAATAAAGTTATGTGGAATGCTGGCAAGAATGTGTATTCTTCTGCTGTTGTAGGAAACATTCTGTAGATATCTGATAGGCCCATTTGTTCTTGGTGTGGTTCACACCACACCAAAGATTTACACTGAATGTTATTTTTGAAATGTATGTATTGATTCCTGTCATTACACTACTTTTCCAGTCCTTTATTCCTTTTTGTTTAACACTTCTCTTAGTGAGATTTACTTTGGGTGCTTGGGTATTGACTTCCCCATCTCTGCTTAGGAATACTTTTAAGCATTTTCAGCAATGCTCATTTGTTGATTTTGTGTCTGTTTGAACTGTATATTTGTAAGCAAAATATTGAAGTCTCCTAGTATGTACGATTGTATTGGTATCTATCTGTCCATTTATGTTGATTAATATTTTTTATGATATTGGATGCACCCACATTCAGTGTGTGTGTGTGTGTGTGTGTGTGTGTGTGTGTAATTGTTATTTCTTCTTGGTGAATTGTTCTTTTTACCAGTACAAAAGAACATTTTGGTCTTTTCTAAACAGTTTTTGTTTGAGGACAACTTAGTTAAAAATCAGTCATTCCTTTTTGCTTTCAGGCTTTGGTACTTGGAATGTTTCCTCTATCCTTTCACTTTCAGTGCATGTGTGTTTTTGTTGCGGAGGTATTTCTCCAGCCGACATAATATAGTTAGCTCTCAATTTTTGATCCAACCTGTCAACCATGTTTTTTTATTGGATGGTTAAAAGATTTACATTGAATGTTATTTTTGAAATGTATATATTGATTCCTGCCATTACATTGCTTTTCTAGTCCTTTATTCCTTTTTGTTTAACACATCTCAGTGAGATTTACTTTGGGTGCTTGGGTGTTGTTGACTTCCCCATCTCTGTTTAGGAATACTTTTAAGCATTTTCAGAAATGCTTATTTGCTGATTATGAATTTATAACAGAAAGTTTGTGTTTTTCTGTGAGTTTTGAAGAATAATTTTTCTGGATATAGTAATATATCCAGGTTGACAAATGTTTTCTTCTGGGCTTAAAAAACATCAGTCTAGGCTCTGCTGGACTATAAGTTTGGTTTGAGAAATCTGTTATTATTCTCATTACCTTACATGTAATTTAGTACTTTTTTCCGTCAATTTTTAATACTCTTTGTGCTGAGTTTCTGGTTTTTGATTATGATATGTTATGGAGAGGTTCTTTTCCAGTCATGTCTATTTGGGGTTATAAATCCCTCACTTACCTGGGTATCCATTCCTCTCATTCACTAGATTTTGAAATTTTTTGCAATTATTTTGGTGAATACATTTTATACCATTATTTTCTATTGTAGCTCTTCCTCAAGGCCAATGATCCTTAAATTCATACTTTTAGAATGGTTTAGGAACTCATAGGTTATCTTCTGGTTGTCTCTTGTTTGTTTTTCAGCATTTTATTAAATAAATTTTCTATTATCTCCGCATTTTCCTCAAGTCTTTATATTCAATATTCTGAGTCATTTTGCCTACTGACAAAGTTTACAGTTGTTTTTCATCTCCAGAATTTTTGCTCGGTGCCTTTTCATAACTTCCAATTATTTTCTAAAGTATCCTTTCATACCCTGAATGGCCTTCCTGATTTATTCAGCTACTCGTGTATGTCTTCTTTAAGCTCACTGATCATCTGAATAATTGCCTCATTTGGGTGCTTATTTCTCTTTTCCACTTTTTCAATTATTTTAACTATTAGTTTTTTTAGTTCGTTGGCAACTCATACACTTCAGTGCCTATGAGAACCACTCCCTGGGAGTTATAAATCTTTGAGGGGCCTCTTATTTCGTTTTTCTCATGATTCTTGTGTTTATTTTGTTGAAAGTTGTAGAAAAATTGGTGTACAAAGATCAACCACCATTGTGGGGATGTCTTCATAAGTGGATTTCTCCCTTTGATGTGGTCTGATTCAATATATAGGCTCCTTCTCAACCCATTAAGTCTGTCACTGCATTGCAAGGAGAGAATAATTACTTGTAATGTCTACAGCCACAGAGACAAACAAATTAGTATAATCACTATGGAAACCAATATGTAAATATTAACAACCTAAAAGTAGAAGTTTCAGTTGAACCAGCTATAGCTTTTTGTGTATATTCCAAAGAGTTAAAGATATTATACTATAGTTTTTATTATTTTTATATTGTTTATTTATGTCTTTATTTTTGTTTTATTTTTCTTCTTTTTTTCTTTAAAATAAAAAAGATATTATACTATAGTAATACATGCATATTCATATTAATCACAGGGTCATTCACAATAGCTAAGTCTAGAAACAGCCTAGATGCCCAACAATAGACAAAGGGCTAAAGAAAATTTGGCAGGTGTATATACATGGAATACAATTCATCCATGAATACGATCATGTTACTTGCAGGATAATGAGTAAAATCTGAGACCATAATTCTAAGTGATGTAGGTCAGACACAGAGAGTTAAATAACACATAGTTATTCTTATATAAAAAACCTAAACTGGAAGAGTGAAATAAAGGATAGATGACAGAAACAAAAAGCAGATTTCTTAGGCATGGAATTAGAGATGGGTCAGGGTAAGGATAAAAAGGAAGGGTAAAGGAATAAAAACATTACCAAGATATAATAGATGCATGTACTTATTTCCCAAAACAAAGGTGACTTATTTATCACAAATACATGTGAATAAAAAAGGGTAAATATATAAATAAATAAACTGAAAAATACAAAGGACAAGCAGGAAATTGAAGCAATGGAAATTAAATTGGATTTTTATATAGTAGAAACAAAATCTAGAAATTAATATTAAACACTACTTATGATGTCACCAAAGAGCATAAAAACATAACGACAAATGTATTAAAATTTGCTGAGATTTGAATACTGAAAGCCACATAAAATTGATGAAAAAAGGTGCCAGTCAGAATGAAAACGGCACAAATATTTTTAAAAAGTCTCTATGAATGTCTTAGAAAGTTAAGTATATGATTAGTAAATGAATGAATGACCCTATTCCTGGGTATTTATACAGTGGACTGAAACTGTATCTACACATAAACCCATGTAATAATATTTATAAATAATATTATGGACATCTAAACTATCCAAACAAATGAGCTGGTGGAGGGTAAGCTCTTTTTCTGTACTGGTGATTGAATGCAGAGCCTCTGCGCTGAGTTATATCTCCAGCCCTTTTTTATTTCTGTTTTGAGACAGGATTTTACTAAGTCACTAAGTCACCCAGACCAGTCTCAAACTTTTCATCCTCCTGCCAGTCTCCTAGACTTCTGGGATTATAGGCGTGTCCTGCCTTGGCCAGCAATAATGTTCGATAATTCACAGTGAATTTTTTCTTAGCAATAAAATAGAATGAATGTCTGAAACATTCAACTATATGGATAAAATAAGATGTGTTTTTCCAAGTACAAGAAGCCAAACAGCAAAAATTATGTACTATAATATTCACTTGTCCCAGAAAACTATAGGTACAGAAACAGACCAGTGTTTTCCTTAGGTTGCACATAAGAAGTGGAGACAAAATTACCACAAATGGCATGAGAAAATTTCCTGTGGTGACCGCAGTGATTTATCTGGTTCCAGCGATGGTTATATGGTCATACACTTGCGAAAACTTGTAGAAGTGTATATCTGAGAGCAATAAAATTTACTATATGTAAATTAACTCATTTCTATATGGGCAATGTGGAATAAATGGAAAATATCCTTATAAGACATAGGTAAAACATAAAACTTGAAAAAGTGGGATCTCATCCTACTGAAAAGTTTCTGCACATCTAAAGAAATTGCCAGTAGAGTAAAAAGAAAGCCCACAAATTGGGAAGAGATTTTAGCTGACTGTCCCTCAGACAAAGGTCTTCTGTCTAGAACATATAAAGAATTTAAAAACATCAGCCTTCCGAAATTTGAAGACCCAATCCGGAAATGCGTATCTTCAACGAACACACACTTCTCAGATAAAAAAGTAAAAATGGCAAATAAATACACAAGAAAATGTTCAACATCATTAGTCAATCAAGAAATGCAAATTAAAACAACATTGAGATTTCATCTCACCCCAGTAAGAATGGCTAGCATTAAGAAATCAACCAATAAATGCTGGTGAGGCTGTAAAGTAATAGAAACTCTTCTCCACTGCTGGTGGGAATGAAGATTGGTGAAATCACTATGGAAATCAGTTTGGAGATTCCTCAGCAAACTAGGTCTACAGATCCCATTCACCCTAGCCATTGCCCTTCTGGGTATTTACCCAGAAGGTCTGAAAACATCATATCACAGTGTTATATGTGCACCCATGTTTACAGCAGCACAATTTGTAATTGCTAAAGTGTGGAAGCAACCCAAATATCCATCCACTGAGGAATGGATAAAAAAATTGTGGTATTTCTGTATAATGGAATATTACTCAGCTATAAAGAAAGATAAACTCAAGGTTTTTACAGATGAATAGTCACAACTAGAGATCATACTCATAAGTGAAATAAACAAGACCTCCATATGTAAGCAATATATTGTCTCACGAGTGTAAGAACTTGAAAGAGTGAATAAAAATTAGAGGTAGGACAGATGTTGTGAAATGAAAAGAACATGCTCAACAGTAAAGAGCAACTGGGGTGAGTGAAAAAAGAAAGGAAAGAAAGGGAAATTATGCATGTATAAAGGGAAATTATGTATGTATATATATACAGGATAGCCAACATAGTTGAATTACAGACTTCTGTCACTTTACTGAAAGAACAGTTAATGATTAATTATTTAATAAATCTTGCATGTCTCTATTTGCTCCCGAGAAACCACTTTGAAGATTTCAATGTGTAATACAAGAACCATTGATAACTCCCTACTACTTTGTCAGTAACTCTGTATTGCTTGTATTGTTCTTATGCTATTTTGTAAATGGATGTCTGTCTGTTAATGTTTTCCTTCTTTTATTTTTAAAATAAATTTTTAAAAGTATAGCATATATACATATGTAACTATATGTAAATAAAACATTCTATACATTATAATAGGAATGTCTATTAATCAAAGACCTCAAATATCTGTAAAATACAATATGACCAACGTATTAAAACAATGTATTTGTACCACAAGGGTCTGATATCGGGAAGATAAATAGTCTCCCAAAACAATGAGAAACATCCCCAGAAAGGGGTGTAGAGCACAGACAGAAGTATAAATAGGCAGGAGGCCTATTTCCAAATATTTAAAGTTATAACATTCACAAATATAAATTAATTTCTATTGAATTCAATTTAACATCTGAAAGGCTGACCAAAGTCTGATATTATAAAATGAACGATGTGTGCAATCACTCTCCTTACCTTGGCGCTTCACTTCCACATCTCCTAACTGCACCAAGACACCCACAGCATTGCAGATTGGGCCACCTGTAAAAGGGCTGGAAGGGCTGCAGCTGACCCAAATGTCCTTCATGTGTGCCGTCAGCATTTCCTCATCTGGGTCATGGTACTGTAGTGCAAACATCATCTGCTGTGTGCCCATTTCATGTAGAACAGTTATCAAGTCTAGAAAGTGACTTGCTCTGACAGGTCACTTGGATTCTCCCAAATCAGACATGCTGCTGCCATAAACCAATTTATCACAGTCTGATTACCGGCTTTTGGGACTATCCTCTGCACATCCTGCAGAACCCATCTCATAGAGGGGATGCTGGCTATGTTGACTATTTTGGGACATCTCCTGTGGGCTTAAGTACATGTTACCAGCCCCATAACCCCACAGTCATAGCAGCCATGTAGGCACTGTTTCACCCACTCTTTGTTTTACCCACTCCTGCAGCTCCATGGTTGTAGAGGTTATGCATGTTATGTGCCTAGTAGAGGCAGGCAACAGTCCTAGTCCTCCTACCTGGGCTAGGAGTTCCTCTACCTCTACTTCTAAATGAATATCTGGCCTAGCATGCAAAACAATGGGATTTTCCTGGGGTTTCCTTGGACATGAGGATTTGCTCTTCTGGAGACATTTCTGGAGAAGGTAGTGCTTCCCACACTCGCAACATGAGCTCCTCAGCAACCAGCCATTACCCAAGGTCCTCCTCTATCTTCCATAGCTGGTCTACTTGCTGAACAAGGCCATCCACCTGTTGATTTATGCAGCAGAAGAGAGGGAAGAACAGCCAAGCTACCTGCCACACCGTTTCACAGACAGGAGAAGAACTTCTCTGTCTATCACTTCTAAGGCTTGCAAGACATCCTTGGGCTCCAAATGGACTGATTCCCAGTCATCCAAGTCCTTCCAAGCTGCCAAGAATGTGGCTACAGGTCGACATGGTGAGGTCAGGGTCACCTATCAGCCATTCCCCAGGGTCTTCTTCACCTTTGAGTGCTATTTCTAGAGTCACCACAGAACCGCTCACCTCAATGTTCTACCAACTACACCAGTTGTCCAGCCTGTTTGGGTTGCTCAAGGGACAGGTGAGGTCCCAAGGTTAAGGACGCATGTGTGCAAGACATCAGCAACAAGAGCAGACAGCATGAAGCAAAGCAGAGAGCCACCTGCATCCTTACTGTATGATTCCTCTACAAGTTATTATTTCATATTTACATTCTTATATTGTGCCTTAACCAGCATATGTGTGCTTTCCTGTGCTAAGTCATGGTTACATAACTGTAATGCACTGTGCACTTGCACTAGACAAGTAAGGTTACATCCTCAGGTGTCCTTAGATACCCCTGAGTTTTAAAGCAATCTGAGTGGTTGTCCACATACTGTCTCTATCCTCTGGAATGTCCTTAGTCTCTAACATTTTTCCTTAGCTATATCTAAAAGGATAATTTAATTTAGTTATTTATTCATTTATTTAAGGTTTTGTTTGTTTGTTTTATTTTTGAGATAGGGTCTCACTATGTAGTTCAGGCTGGCCTTGAACTCACTATGTAGCCCAGACTGGCCTTGAACTTGTGGCAATTCTCTGCCTCAGGCTCCTGAGATGGCAGTTGTATACCACCATGCCTAGCTTTAAAAGAATCTATTTAGAATATGCTCTTCCATGGGCTGCCACCTCAATTTGTTCTATGACCAAAGAAATTTAAAAGTCAGGAACTCTCAAAGATTCTCTGTGTTTTATAATCCCAACAGATAGCATTTTGCTCAGTATAACTTCCTATAAAACGTTAGAATTTTTTTTATATTTCTTTCAGTATACTCTGTGTATTTAGCCTGCACACAAATTTATCTTTTACCAGCTCCATATCACAGCCCCACCATATACCAGAAAACTTCTTGGAATACATGTAGTCTTAAACCTCTTAGGAATACATCACAAATAAGAAAAACAAGCTTGTGCTTGCTAACAGAAGAAATAAAAATTTAGGTACACTTGCACTATTATTTATAATCAATTTATTCTCTGGAGTAGTTAAAAACTCTCTTAAGTAGTCTATCTCCTAAAGAATAATTTGAACTTTATGGTCTCAACCTATTGATGGATCATTTCAATGTACAGAATAGCTAACCTCTATGAGTAACACCACAAACAACTAGAGTTCAAACAGTTTTTATAGATGTTCAAACATTTTCTCTGTAGAGTTGTTATGGTTTAGAAAAAGACTGCTCCCCAAAAAGCCTTCCTGAGCTCCTAGGCTCTGTTAAGAAAGGGCATCTGGTCAGATGAGATAGGTCACTGGGGAGTGACCTGGAAGGACATACTGTATCTTCCTCCCCAGATCCTCTCCCTACCTCTGTTTCCTCATCTCGGTGCTGCTGTCATCCAGGCCTCGCTGCCACGCTGTTTTGCCTTGGAGCTGGCTAACTGGACCAAACAGGCAGCCAAAATGTACTTCTTCCTTTAGGCTCCAAACGTCAAATATTTCACCCCAACAAGAAAGGAAAAGTGGCTAGGAGAAAGGGTAGTGCAAGCTTTAGTCAGTTTCTTCAAAAAGGATACTGAAATTAAACATTTCCAATCCAAAGCAGGCAAGATATTCATCAGAAAAGTGTTTGAAATATCAGATTTCTCCTCACAGATGTTAGGTCCATCTTCTTCGTAATCTTCTCTTATTACCACTGTATCTCCAGTATCAGTTTTCTACCTTCCCAAGCAATAATAATTGGGTTTTCCTGCAGCAGGAGAGAAACAGCATAATCCATCTCAAACATCTGAACATATTCACCCAGGAATCATGGAAAATGTGAATTATTTCCCGACAAAGTGATTCTCTTTAATATTGTGGCTGCATTTGTTCAGCTGTGTTCTGATTAGGATAGATTGTGATTTCTGGAATTCCCATCCCTTCAAGGTCTATGGTAAAGATATTAGAGTTCAGTCTGGAATAGCACATCTCACACTAAAAATGTGAAATATTTGTTTCCCAAGTTTGTAATTTCCCTGTTAGGATCATATTTCTCTCTGTCACTGTCAAAAATTCAAAACATGTGACCTCCTTCCAGGTGTTCCTAATTGTGAACTGAATGAAGTACTTCCAAATTCATAGTTTAAAACCTACCCCTTTGAACTGTTTAGGGATAGGTCTTTAAGAAGATAAGGAGGGGTAAATTAGGTCATGAGAGCATGGCTTTAAATCCAAATGACCGGGGTCTTCTTTCTGGGAGGAATATAATGTCCATTATAAAGAGAAGAGATGCCAGAATGTTCTCTTTCTCCCTGTCTCACTCTCCACATGCACGGAGGACGCAGTGATAATGCAGCTGTCTACAGATCAGGGAGAAATGCCTCACAGAAACTAACCCTGCCTGCGTCTTGGTCTTAACATGATCTAGAACTCTTCCAATTATTTAGACCACCCAATCTGTGGTACACTTTTAAGTCCCCTTAGAAAATTAAAGACAACTATTAAAATCTGTGTTAGAGCTCTGCAGACAAAGATTCAGTGTACGCAAGGAAGGAGAGTTACTATAAGGAATTCCCAAGCATACAGAGGCTGCAAAATCTCAAATGCAATGCGGACCCACAAGGTGGGGACCTAGGAAAATTGATGGGACGGTCCGTGCCCAAAGCCAGTTGCCTGAGTCCCAGGCTAGCCAGTGTTGCCGGGTGGATCTGAAGATGTCTGCTGAAGAGTTCTGTCCTGTGGGGAGGCCGGGCACTGAGAGTATTAAGTGACCCTTTATGTGATTTCCTAATTTTACAAGGGAAGGAACTAAGGTACAACAAATTGAAAAGTATCATGCAAAAAAAAATCACGTAAACATTAATTAATTAATAGTACCAAAGTCCAATCGAAATAACTACAATGTATTCTCTTTATTAAACTATACATGTCATATACAAATATTCATAGGTGCATTTTAATATAAGTATGTAAACAAAAGAAGGATATTAAACATTTCCAAATCTTTTATCTAGTGCATGTTTCCTGTATTATGACTTTACATATTTTTACTTCTTGGCCAGAAGTAACTTGTCTGACTATAGAAATTGCTTAAAACATAGTTTGGCAAATTATCTTATCATTACTCCTAGCTGAGAACGGCCTAGGCCATGCGAGTCGGAATTCCGGAGATGTGCTATGAACCTGAAATAACTAGTTTTATTTTTAAAATTTTTCTCATCACAGAGAACTTAATATGAGTACAGAAAAAGGTCTCAAATATTTATGAAGTCCAAAAACAATGGTTTTATGGCTAGTTTTTATCACACGATTCCTCAGGGAACTTTCTGCTATGACCTTTAAATGCCAAATTCTCTGTATGACGTGACAGAGAAATGATTAAGACTGAAGGTTTTGGTGATGATGTCCCTAAATGTGTGCGTCTGTGGCACGTTTGTGAGAATTTACAATAGGGAATGCAAACAGTGCCTACTTTAAATCATCTTTTAAATAGATTAGAAAAGTTTGTTTAGGTTACTTACTGAGCCACTTCCTTAAGGCCAAGTCTCTGGGCAATTAGCCTGCTCTGAGAGACTGAGCAAATAAAACCTTTAGCAATCTATGAGGCTGTGCACACTTACATCTTAATGGGCTGAATACATTTAAATGGAATTGTGTGTGTGTGTGTGTGTGTGTGTGTGTGTGTGTGTGTCTATTCTATGTAGGGGAAATTTACTCAGGGAAATAACACATTCTTATTAAAAGCAGACATGTAAATTGAGTACCTGCCAATGAGACAATGCACTAATTTCCCATTTGTCAATTACAATTGCTTTCATGGAATCAAAGGAATTAAAAGGCTGAAGAGTTTTCTGACTAAATCATATTTTTACAAAATGATCCAGCTATTCTAAAATTTAGACAGCTGTATGGGAGGAAAAATCTCAGGATATGTGTAAATCACTGAAGTGGCCATCTCAAGCAGAACTGAACTGAAGATAAACTATGATCAACATGGAAACATGTTATTCCCAGAACTTCTGAGATAAATATATTTAACCTGGAATTATCTTAAAATTCATGCCCATGTGGCTAAATTCTATATAATTAGGTATTAATATTCTATATTCCCTAGGAAGTTTTAAATGCAAAAATTCTGAGCATCATGATTTATAAGTAGAACTTTTACAAATATAGTTTTAGCCATTTTATTTTATAGAAACATGATCCTGCATGTTCTTAATGTTTCTAACTTAGGGCTTATTTAGTTTAATGACACAGAAAGCATCAAGTTGGATACTTGAAAGAAAAGAAATATTGAGAGTAGATGATACTTCAAACCACTTCACAGAAATTATTTTAACATTCAGGAACTTTGGGGAAAAGGTTTAGGAGTAGTACTTGATAGCTCAATCCACCTGATAGTTCACATTTTGAGGTCAGCCAATGAATTATATTGTACTTCAACAACTCCGTACAATAGCTATGTGTACACGATAGAGTTGAAGTGTCAATGTGACCAGAGAATTCTATCAGATCATTGATTATTTCCCTTTCCTGTTACTTCCTCCTTGGATCAAATATACACTGGATTATCATGTCTATAAACTGATGTACAGAAAATTCATGTAGATTTCAAAAGAGTGGGCAAATTTTTAAGGGACTGAGATGTCATTTTAGCTAGCAGATTTTTTTTATATTGCAAGCTAGCTTGGTGACCTCATTCAACAATGTTGCTTTAAAACTATTTGGTAACTGCACCACTTACAAACTTATATCTTCAGTTTGAACCACCCTCCTAATTCTGTTCTTGCATATATAATTGCTTTTCTGACACCTCTGGGCTCATTTAAAGACCTTTGGGCTACATTTTAATAGAGATTGAATGATTGATAATAAGATTTAAAAGAATACAGCTGCTTATCACAAATTAAGTCTTATCAAATCTAATAAATCACTATTTGGTGAAATAGCAATTCATTATAAAAGAGACACATATTTTGAGGATGTAGCCCCAGCAAACTCTGAGGACAGAGGTTAGTTCCAGGAATAATTGGCCCAGATTTCCACATCACCTATTTATGTTGAACCAAAACCTCTCCATCTCATGCCTATGGATTTAGTTTGTTCTATTACTTGCTTTTAGAGGAGGAAAGAAACTGGGACCTGGTCCACAGATAAAGGGTTACCTGGTACACAGATAATACAAAAATGTTAGCTGGTGCCACCAATGGCTGCTCAACTCGTGCTGGATGTGAAGAGCAGAAGGAAAGGACTTGTCCTAGTAGGCATGGCTATGGCGCACTTGTGTGGAAGTACAAGCATGTGAGGAATGGCTATCAGTGAACTGCTGACCAGAGTGAATGGCTTGTCTCTTTGGTCATGTGCCTAGAAGGAGCATCATTTGCACATTAGAATTTTTTTTTTTTTACTTAAAGAGAGAAAAAACAATTAAAATGATATAGAATTTCAAAACAAGATGAAAAGAAATTAACAATAGTCATTATATTGCACATTGTTATCTTCAAAGTAGTTGCAAAGATTATGAGATACAGGCATGCAAAATTGATAAACAATATAAGCACTAACTGTTCCTTCCAGTGAACTCTAATAGAAATTAGTAGTACAATTATCTTAGCTATCTTGGGTATATATACATATCTTTTTTTCCCTTCCTTCTTTTCTCTTTCCCCTCTCCCAGTCGTTCTTTTCTTGTGAGCAGTTTCTTTCCCTGTCACAAACTCTATTGTACCTTTTGGATCTTATTTATTCTTTTAGTTTTTCATACTAAAAAGACAATACGATGTGTACACATGTGAGCCTGGTTTATTTCACTTATGAGTATGGTCTCTAAGTGCATCCTTTTACCTATAAAAGCTTCAAGTTTATCTTTCTTTACAGCTGAGCAGTGCTCCATTGTGTAAAACTACACCTTTTTTTAGCCATTCCTCAGTTGATGGGCATTTGAGTTGTTTCCAAGTCTTAACTGTTACAAATTGTGCTGCTGTAAACATGGTGCACATGTATTGCTATGGTATGATGTTTTCATTTCTTCTAGGAAAATACTCAGAAGGAGAATAGCTGTTAAATGAGACCTCTAATCCTAGTTTTTTGAGGAATTTCCACACTGATTTCCACAGTGGTTGTGCCATTCTACACTCCTATCAACGATGGAGAAGGGTTCCTTTTCCCCACAACCCTGCCCACATTTGTTATTGGTTGATTTCCTGATGATAGTCCCTCTTTCTGGGGTGAGATTGAATCTCAGTGTTATTTTAATTTTCAATTCTCGAATGACCAATAATGTTGAACACTTTTTCATTCATTTATTGGCCATTTGTAGTTTTTCATATGAGAAGTGTATCTTAGATGTTTGTTTTTGGGCTGGGTCTTTGAATTTTGGGAGGGTCTGATTTTTTAAAATTCTTTATATGTTCTACATAGAAGTCCTTTGTCTGAGGGACAGTTGGCTAAAGTTTTTTCTCAATGTGTGGGTGATTTGGTGATTGGTGATTTCTTTTAATTGCACATTAGAATTATTAACGTTATTAAATCTGCTAGATTCTGTGATCCATGCAGCAGGGTAGCTTTCACCATAGCATGGATTTGCTCCTGGACCGTGTTTTCATTTGCACTCCAATAGTGGCTTCCAGACACACTTTAAATGGAATAAGAACCATTCTTAAGTGTATGCATACTTCCAGAAAAGCTAAGAGGTATACAACATACTTCATGTTATTTTTAAGCGGTAGGAAATGTGAGCAGCAACAACTAGTCCCTTATTGAAAAGGGAAGTCTTGGAGTGCTGCGGGCTACTGGATTCCTACAACAGCATGCAGGTGGCAGGCTTCTGTGTCTTCATAGAGTTCATTCCTTATCCTCTTGAATAATATTAGGATGTTAAGTGTGCCTACTACTTCTCCTATGTGTTAACTTTCTGCTATAACAAGTACCTGAAATAATTAACTTAGGGGAAACAAAAACAGTTTCATTTGTGTTTATAGTGTAGAAGTTTACAGTGTAGGGATTTAGAGCTCAGTCTGTGATTGATTAGTCCTGTTGTTTTGGGGCACTGTCAAAACAGCACAACACGGTGGGAGCCCTGTCAGTGCAAAATCACTCACTCATCAGCCAGCAAGCGAAGAGAATGAGGAATAGTAAACAGCAGAGGCTTCACAATCCTTGTCAGAGTCAGGTTTCTAATGACCTAAGGACCTCCCGTTAACCCCAGCTCTTACAGTCTCCATGACTTCCCAGTACACGGCCCTGGGAACCAAGTTTACTACAAATTGGCCTTTGGGGGACACACAAGACCCAAACTAGAGCACCATGTATCCAGTGCAATTAGCATGATGTCATCAGCATGTTGACATGGCATGGCAGCGTGCAGGCTTGCAAGGAAACAAAGTTCCCACAAAACATATGACAAATGGCAGGAAAGTCAACAGTTTTGTGCCAGGAAGGGGAAAATATACTCTTATCCTTTCCATATAAAAGCATCTTCTTCGGATCCTTTTGCAAAGAGAATGGAAAATAACCAATTCACCAAATTAAGAAACATATATCAAATGGCAGAGCATGCATAGATACATCCTAGTGAAGGTACTCCATGCTATGGATTGAAATGAGACCCCTGAAATGAGATGGTAACTAATGGTTACTTTCTTTGAAAATAGTGTCTTTGCAGATGTAATTAAGATGAGGTCATCGGGATGGGCCCTACTCCAATATGACTCACATCTTTGGAAAATATACAAGCATGCAGAGAAGAGATCATGTGATGACAGGAACAGGGGCTAGAGTGGCATAGTCAGAAACTGAGGGATGAGAAGATTAATGGCTACCACGGAAAGCTAGGAAGAGACAGAGAAGGAGTCTATCTAGAGTCTCAGAAGATTGGGATCCTGCCAGTGCTTTGATTTTGGACTGCTGGCTTTCAGAATGACAAAAGAATACATTTCTACTATTTTTTTTTGAGTCTCTGGTTTGTGGTACTTTGTTATAGATATTCTGGAAATGGATACAACATATCAAGTACAGTCGTTGAGATTGGTTAAAATTATGGCAATTCATTTTTATTTACTTCCATCTACCTAGTTTTTGTAGATGCTATGCAAGTGAATTGAGTGGGGACATGATGAGGACCACCACACAAGTCTCTCTGAGAATATCAATAATCTCATAATTCACTGTACTATGTGGTGGAACTGGAATTGGGGCACATGAGCAGTCTAAGAGTGGTCCTCCTACCATAATGGTTCTTGCTCCATCGATAAAGAACGATATGGAGATTATGTCAGTTGTAAAGCATTCATCACAATTATGTATTCTGAGTTAAGCAATAGACATTCCATCCCTGCTATGTGGTAAACTTGGGTTATCATACTTCTGTGTTATTGCAAAGCCATTATTCAAGATGATTTAGTTTCTTCTTTAACTGGGCCCTGGGCCTGATAATTGGCTTGAAGCTAGACAGTATTTGAAGAATTGCAACTGTACATTGTAGCAGAAATATATATATATTATGTATATAATATAGTAAATATATACACATATGTTTTATAGTAAACATATGTAAATATATGTATATATACTATGTATACATATATTGTATAGTAAATATGTGTAGTATATATATAACATATTCATTATATATATATATATATATATATATATTAAACAAATAATTCCATTAACCACTTCCAAGGTAATAATAGCCACAATTTGTTAACCTATATGCTTAAGTTTCTCATAACTAAAGCTGAAAGATGCTTCAAAAATATTTTGAGTATTAGCTTTACCCCTATTTTTCTAGACTCCCAAGGGAGGTACATGGAAGAAGAAAATAAAAATTTTGATGTATCAATCCTAATAAAGTTATGCAAATATAGTTAACTACCTAATAACCAAGTAACAAAAATCCAGTGGAACTTTTAAATTATTCACCTTTCTCAAACACACACACACACACACACACACACACACACACACTTTCATAAACACAAATTCCCACTTACACAGCCACAAGACTGAAAACATTTTGAGATATTGTGTTCATCATTGTATCCACTTCACCTCCCACTAGGCATGTTCTTTACTGTACACACCCAATAAGTATACATGGCATAATGAAAGGGTTTCATGAAGAAGAAAGGAGAGTAAATGTTCATTTCTAAAAAGTACACTGGGCTTTATTTTTATACTTAAATTGTACTATTATTTTCACTGGCTAAATTCCTTCTTTTCTAGAACAGTGCAATGACAGAATTCTCTTATGTTTGCAGAGAAGGAAAAGAAGAGGAGGAATAGGGAAAATAAAGCCAAGAAGAAGAGGAAGAGAACAATGAAGAAGAAGAGGAGGGGGGAGGGGAAGGGGCAGAGAGAAGAGGAGGAAGAGGAGGAGGAAGAGGAGGAGGAAGAGGAGGAGGAAGAGGAAGAGGGGAAACCAGCCTCAAAACTGTGATACCAGAAAAGGAGTGTTAAACAAACTTTCCTCAGGTTACATAACAAAGCCAAGGAGTAGAAGCCAGTGATTTTTTCTTTATTCATTCTAAAAGGGTTTCTAATACATTTTTGGGACATAACAGAATCTTAAGCATATCAGAAAACATATAACCAAAGATAATAAAATCAAATGATGTCTCACAAAATTTCAAAAATACAATAAATCATCATGGAGGTACTAGAAGAAGTTAGGGTGACAGACTGTTTTTATTAGGAAGGTTTAGACTTTAAAGAAAAGATAACAGATTTCAATAGGCTGACCTTGAAAAAGAAAGTCCTGAAAATGACAGTATATATATGAAGAGTTGATATTTCTCTTAGATAAAGAAATCAATTGTTTGTAATATATCAGTCCCAGAAATACCTACAGTACCAATAATGAAATTTTTTCTTCTTGTTTTTAATTTTCCTGAAGAATAGCACTGTCTTAGTTACTTTTCTCTCAGGGCTGAAACAAAACACTGGCACCCAAAGTGAAAGGAGAGAAGGCTTACAGTGATCTCTCACCTGTCGTGGGGGTTACATTCCATGACCCCTGTGAGAGGTGAAAATCCATGAAGTAGTGGTGTTACATTTTATATATACCCTTCCCACACACCTATAAAACTTGCCCACTCTCTTATTAACCTTTCCCACACTCTTGAAAACACTTCATATGCTCTTAAACACTTTTAAACCTACATAATTTTAACATGTAAAATTCCATATGGGTACATACCAGTGAAGTATACTACAACTTCAAGGATGAAGATCATGAATTATGTAGCTATGCAGTACTCTCTCAATATGTTTGAATTAACACTTTTAATATTTTTATATTGGTTTAAATTTTAGGCAAAAATAATTAAAATCATAAATATAATACAAATTCCTATATACTGCAAAACCCCACAACACAGTGAAAAGTCCGTGATACAGAATTAGATATATATTTTTAAAAACCTGCAATACAGTGAAGCCACAATAAATGAACTGCCATATAGCGAGGCACTACTGTATTTAGATCGCAGTTTGTAGAGGTTTCAGTCCATAATCAGCAGGCTCCAAGGCAGACTGAGTAGCACATGGTAGAAGGGCAACTGTTCATGACAGTGGAAAACAGCAAAAGCAGCAAGAGCAAAAGGAGATGAGTAAGCCTCTTTTCCTCCCTTATACTGTAAGCAGGCTACCTGCTCTAGGGCAAGTATAATGCTCACGTCCCCGAACTCTGCACTAGCCAATGAACCAACCACAACTATGGATTCAGCCGCCTCCAAAATGCCCACTCTTCACGACCACAGGAGGCCTTAGGGGTACATCCGGACACAAACCATAACAAGCACACTCAACACGTTTCCCTCCCACCTACATGCTCAAGCTGCGTAGTTTCTCCTATACCAGTAAGCAAATCTTTTAATTTCTGATGCATCATCATTTTAATGTAAATAAGGCAAGCAAAATGAATTGCTCTTATTTCATCAAGCTTTTATACAAAGTGAATATTGTAGATAATTCTGCACTGTTGAGGCGCATGCCTGGGTGTCCCCAGTGAGCCTCATGACCTCCTGAGTGGGGCTTAGGGAAGTTAACTGGATTTTGGAGTGCTACAGTTGACTTGCTGTTGGGAGGCAGGACCTCACTGAAGGCAGGTCAATGGGGACATGACCTGGAAGGGTCTACGTCCTTCTCTGTCTCCTCCTCTCTTCCTAGTTTTCCTGACTGCCGTGATATGAACAGCTTTTCCTCCACGCTGCCCCTCTATTGTACCATCCTACCCTAGAGTGTGGCCTCAAGATGTCAGCTAAAATTAAGCTCTCTTTGAAGTTCTGTGTATATCAGAGATAAGAAAGTGACTTCTTCCCATCCACCTTCCCATTTTTTGCCTAACAATGTTTTGAAGAACTTTCCATATCAGTGCCTCTTTACTTCTTTCATGTAAATAATATTTCCTTTCTTAGTGTATTAGTATTGAATATTCTCAAGTTTCTTATGCATGACTTGCCAGCTTCACGTGATATCTTTGAGAAACTCAATCAACTTATTTTAAATACTATCTTTTTACATCTTTGTTAATTTCTGTTAGTTTTTTTCTCCTTTGGACATAAACACTTTGGACTTAGTGTTTTGACATAAAACACTCATGTCATGTAATAGCTTAGGCTTTTGTTATATAGTTAGTATAGTAAATACTCCAATTCTTTGCTTTATTCCTGCATTTATTTCTTCATTAACTAAAATTTTCTCTAGAAATTTTCTACAGCAGAAATAAGAAACATTTTCCATATTCTTGAATGTTTAAAACTATAATCATTTCTCTCAAAGATCAGCTGCACTGACTTTAAAATTACAGATCATGGTTTCTTTATTTCTTTGTTTTGTAGGTATTGCTGTGGTATAGTCTCTGTATTTCTCCTTAGTCTGGATTCTCTTCTCTGAGATGATTTGTTTGGCTGCTGTCTTAGTTACTTTTTTCACTGCTGAAACAAAATACCCAACACCCAAAGTTAAAGGAGGAAAGGTTTATTTAGTTCACAGTTCATAGTTGGCTGGTTCCAGGGCAGGTAGGCATAGTAGAGGGGCATCACCAGAGAACAGTTTGACAGACAGAAGGCAGCAAAGCAGTGACACAGCAAGCAGCAAGCAGCAAACAACATCTGCAGCTCTCCTCTTATCAGATATGTCCTACGCAGGCCACCCACGCTTAGGGTGGTAGCACTCTTTTCCGTGGTAGGGGGCCATTAACCCTAGCATCACACCATCAATCAATACCAGAATTACATCCTTGATCCCAGCTCACACTCTAGATCCAGCCATCTCCAAAAAGCCCCAATTAGGTCAGCAGGAGGATTTGGGGCAACATCCATCTAGGTACAAACCATAACAGCCGCCTACTGGTTTTTGCTATTGTGCTCTTGATCTCTTTTCTCTGGCACACACTGTGCCTTTTAAGTTTATAAATTCAAATAAATCATCTTATTTGAGTATGCTTTTTAAATCTTCAAATGAATACCTTATTCAAGGAGCCAGGTCAGATATATTGTCAATCTCCTTATTTTCTATGTCTACCGTTTCCTCTCTAGTCCTTGATAAACTGTTTTCAGAATTTCTGAATTGTTCTGTCTTCCATCCTATGTGGCCTTTACAGTGTTTTCAGCTATGTCTACTTTTCCTCTCATTTCTTCAGACATGCTTATTTCCAATATGACTACATGTCCTTTTGCTCCCTTTGAGTTCTACTGACTTCACATTTCATCCCTGATTTCTGGATTTTAAGTTTCTTTCTAGAGGAAATTGCATCATTTTAATGGTAAGATATAAAACATAATAGTTTTCATCTTCATCATTGCAAAATTTTTCAGGTAAGTGTCCCTCATCAGTTGGTAAGTTTTAGACTATACCAAACCCCCTGAGGTTTTCTCTTGCATATCTTTTATATGATCTCGGCATCTTTGGCAGGTCTCCTGTCTACTTTGTTGCATGCATGTTATATATGAATTTTTAGTTTTGTTGAAGTTATAGTTTGCTGCTTTTCTTTCTTTCTCCTTATTGATGATTTTAGGAATTCCAGGAAGAGGAAACTATCTTATGCAGACCTATTTTTTCTTAGTATTTCTGAATTCTGACATAAAAATATGGCTGTCCTGATTGACTTCATTGGAAAGGAAATTGAATTGTATTAGAAGTATAAAGGCAGATTATGAATAACTACATGACTAATCCATTCAGTGTAATGAGCCATCTCAGAGTCAGAGGCTGCCTGTGTATGAGCCTTTAAGTGTGGTTCTTCATAGAGCAAATATAGCAATGGTCTATGCTAGGGAATAATAGAACAATGTACATATTTTATACATACAAGTGTTTAGTACTTTTTTCTTAATGAGAATTGTGGAAATGATTAATTGCTTATTCTCATTCACAAAGCAGCTGAAAGGACCAAAATAGCCAATTTCATTATTTCAATGATTGTTTACAATGACGGAGCCTGTGTGAATCCCAGTTGTTGACCATATGTGTGGTGATTTTTAAAAACAAAACCCTTTTCTTCAAGACTACTTAAAAATATGGAAAACATGTGTGACTCAGAACTTTTGTCAGAGTGAAGGACTATCAACACCTGTTATCTTCACTGTTTTTTTTCTGAAAAATGGCAGACTGTGGCACTAAGTACACGAGGGAAGAAGCCATGACATGTTCTATTCCATGCAATTCCTGAATTGTTTGTTTGCAACAGTCATCTGCTGCATGATTGTAATACCAGTCAACCACAGGGACATCGTTTTTACATTAACAAGAGATCCAACTACTGAAGTTGGAAAGATAATTCAAAGATCCAAGTATAAGCCTGCTCAGAGTTCAACAAGAGAAAGGGAATTTTTAATTTCAGAGATGATCACTTTCCCCCTTTATTTTACATTGTTGTATACCTGCCTTAATGTGGGGATCCTTCCACATGGTATTAATTTAAATGAAAATGAACCAAGAAAAATGGCCAAGAAATTGCATCCTTCTGTTTGCTTAGCTTCTTTCTATTTAGTGAGGAAATAGATGTTAAAGGAGGATGGCTAAAAAGAACTTTTGACCAAAAAGGATAGCAGATGCCATACTTTTTTTCAAAAGTCATATTTGTTTCAATTGACTCCAATTAATTAGTTTGACTTTCCCAAGAGAAAAATCTGCCAAATATTCTGAAATCAAGTGAAAACCACATGTGAGAAAAAGGTAAATTATACTAAATGACACAGAAATGTGGGAGAGTTGGGAGGTTACATTTTGTAAAGGCTGGGAAATAATGAAAAAACATCAAGAAATCGTTACAAAAGATACATGTTTATGAAGATCTTCTTGGAGAAAGAGTTTTAATTAAGCTTTATTCACAAGAGACATATGATTATGATAGTCTATAGCTCTTTTTCTTGATGTAATTCATATTATGTGACAGTTGCAAAGAGCACATCTGTAGTTTCTAGCCAGACCTATTTATTTCATTACTATTAAGTTTTGAGGGGAAAGGCAGGAAAAGGAAAATTTGTCTCTTTATTAACCTAACAAATACACCATAGATAAATATTTCGTTATTGTATGTTTTTAGGAAATGATCGTGTGGAAAGGATTGTAGGGAGAAAATACTTTAATTTTTATATGAAAAGCATGAAAGCAAGAACTGTGTATCATATCCTGATACATTAACAATGTATAAATTTTAAATTGTATCTTCCTTGTCACCTCAGAGGTAGTGCATCTCAAATGTCTCTGTAAAATACCCATAAAATCAAAAAGGGAAGATGGCAAAATAACAATCACCACGATATCAAGTACTGGGGGCTGGTTGAGTCATTCTGTGTAAGGTAGACAGAAACAGTAAGAGCAGTGGGTGGTACTCTCATCTGCAGGGCATCACAGGGGATGGATTCTGTGTCTCAGCACAGCCCACCCCAGCTGCATGAGGTGCTCAGGAGCCCTCCCACTGTCAGAGAGGTGCTGCTTGCTGAAGAGGTCACAACTCTGCCTCCTTCTGTCTGTGGCCTCCAGCTTCCCGTCCATTCTTACACTCAGACAAAAATGACAAAGGAAAGCAAATAGCTAAACAAAAAGGGAAGACCAGTGTATAAATTCAGTGGTCTTGGGGTAAGGTGATAAAAAATATTAGTCACTGGGTTGCCAGGGATACTACTTTCTCATTTCTTAAAAACTTCAGAGTAATAACAGGGAACATTATTGAAGGGTGAGGAGATGGTACATAGGTTGGCATGGTAGGCTTTCTGGCAAACACTAGAGATTAAAGCGAGATTTGTGATGGTTAACCTGCTTTTTCATTGATCTAGGTCATTCTTCAATTAATTGAAACTTCCAACCACATTTACAGTGCTAAGTATGTGCCAGGCATCATTCTAACCCTTTATATAAATTTATTTAATGTTCCTAGAAACAGTATATAACTACTGTTACTGTATTACCTAGACTTCACAGATGAGGAAATTGAAGCAATAGAGAAATCAGATTCATAAAATTAATGTTGTGAAGCTGGAATTTGAACCTGGGAAGTCTGGCTCGAAGTTCTTGAGGTCTAATCGTGGTCTAATACAGAACAAAAAAGGACCCAAGTGTGTCATGCATTACTTAGGGACCTGCTACTTTAAAATTAGTAAAGTAAAATGTCACTGGCCCACTGAAGAAAATGTGGCAGAGTACAAGGAATAGTCTCATCTTTATGAACAGAGAAAGTCACCTGTGAAAATTATCTCCTATGAAATCAGGAATAAAATGTCAAGAAAGTCTATTAAATATTTAATATGGTGTCAGAAAATGTATCATCTGGCACTACCGGAGATAAAAAGAGGAAAGACAACCAAGCAGATGAAAAGGGTGGCACATATTAGAAAGAATTTCAAGAGCATCTGACCTGGTATCAGCTTTTAAATGCACAAGGGACTTTATACTGAAGCTATGTACAAAATAAACAATAATGAGTAGGAGAAACTTGAATGCGTTTGAAAAACAAATGAGTAGAAATCTAATACTCCTAGAGAAAATAGTCAAATGAATGGGAAAAATAAATAATCAAAAGTACATAGTAGAGACTATTTTTAAATGAAGAAAAAAATCGCAAATACTGAAAGATCCACCATGTTTCAAAACAATAAACAGAGATTCCTGCCAGCTTGATCTTTCATCCCGAAGGGAAAGTTCATCCGTTTTCAGTTTCTGAGCGAGTTGTATAGAACTCATCTCTAAGACCAGGTGAGCCTAATGATGGCAGTTCCTTTTGCTTCCCTTCTTTTTTTTTCTTTTAACGTGTGGTGTGATTAAACTCAAGGAGTCCTGAGCTACATCCCAAGCCCTTTCTGTTTTTATTTTCTCACAGACTCTCCCCAAACTGCCCACGATGGTCTTGAACTTACAATCCTTCTGCCTCAGCCTCCCAAGTAGCTGGTGTTATAGGAATGTTACCACCATGCCAGATTCCATATCTTTTATGATTTGGGAAACATTTCTTTGTTTAATGTTGATCATTTATATATTCCAGAGAAACATTAATGAAGGTTAAATTTCCAAGTTCGCAGTTAATATATTTTAATATATTTTTAAAAGCATCCCCTCCTTTATTTGTGGTTATGTAGACTTTTTCACTCTTAATGTTATGTCTTCAATTGCATCTTTTCATTTGCTAGCTATTGTGGAGTATTGTTTATTTCATAGGTCTTTTCAAAGAACTAACTTTTCAATACAGTTAGTAATTCCACGACATTTCTTGTCTGTTAGCTTCTGCTCCCATTTTGTTGTTTTCTTGTGGTTTCTGCAGTTGGTTTTTATGAGATGGAGTGCTTTTCCCAATTTCTTGAGTTGAATATTGAATTTATTTTCATTCTCTTTTGGTTAATACTAAGAGCATTTAAGGCAACATTTTTCCTTCTTTCTGGCTGTGTCTTATAAGTAGTAGTGCAGTTATAATATTTAAATAGTATTTTACAAATTTTATTTTTTTCAATGGTACAAAAATTACTGAAGAGTACTGTTACATTTGTGAAAGGATAAAATGTTCAAGTTGCTTGATTTTCTTTGAACACTTATTGTCAGTCTTGAATCCGTTTTTGTCCAGGGTGAACAGGTCCTGAGAACAAGGTAGCTGCAGATGAATAGAAAAGTAAGAGGAAAAAGAAATAAAAGAGAGACAAAATTCTGGGATCAGGGGGTTTGCAGCCTCTTGGACTGAAGCCTCAAATAGCATTTTCAGTAACCTTTTATTGAGAAAGAACAAAGGAGGCAACTGGGCTAATGGGAGAATATCCACCGTTTTAGCAAGGACAATACAACTCAATTATCATAGGCATGAGACTTGACTAGGCAGCCATCATGTTACCACTCCTTCCGGCCTGTCACATCAAAGCATTTAACAGCGTTGACCCTGGGGCGTATAATGCTTTCCCTAGACTTCCTCCAGAACCCAACAATCAAGGCTTGGTCAGGCCTGAGGCAATACATTGAAAGAGTAGAATGTCCTTCTCCACAACTTACTATTTATTACCTATTTTACTTCACCATGGATGGAGAGGGTAATTTGCACAATTTCTATTTCTGGAAATTTGAGGGATATATGTTGTTATGGTTTGTGTCTGGATGTCCCCTCAAAGCCTCACGCAGTCATGGGGTGGGCTTCTAGAGTTTATGATTAATTCACGATCCAGTGCTGGGATTATGGGTGTGAGTGCTACACCCACCCTGGGGCAGGCAGTTTGCATATAATATAAGGGAGAGAAAGAGGGTGCTTGCTGTGCTCTTCCCTTTTTTCTCGTGATGCTTTTTGCTCTCTTACAGTACTGTGAACTGTTGCCCTTTGCCATGTGCCTCTCTGCCTTCGAGCCAGCCAAGTATGGACTGAAATCTCCACAAACTGTTGAGCTAAATAAACCTTTCCTTCCTTAATTCTGGGTGTTGGGTATTTTGTCTCACCAGTGAGAGAAAAGTAACCAAGACATATGTTCTGGCCCAATGTGTGATCGCGTTCTCAAAAGTTATAATAATTGAAGAACTTTTCTTTACAGGAGTCAAAGCAATGTTACGAAGGAATTAAGTAACTTATTTGTTGTGTCATTAATTTACCATCTGTGCTATGCTGGGATATCTCTTACTATAACTGAGAAAATTTTTTTCTGTTTTCTGATTTCTAGTATCTGTTCCTCTCTGACATGATTATACATTTTTCATGTAGATACATAAAGCAAAAACAAATTTATTAGAACATATATATATTTGTGTATATATGTTGATACTTGAACATATGTATACCTGTATATAAAGTTTAAAGAGTTTTATAATAGGTTTTAAGAATTTCAGTATAATTGGAAATAGTCAAATATATACTGGGCCATTTCTCAACATTTATTTTGGTATTAAAATTGCATTTTTAATCTTTTCTTTGTTTTCTTAATATATTTTACACTTCACTAAATTACTTTACTTTAGAATTATATCATTGAAAGCACATATGGATGACTTTTCTTGTTTATTTCCCACCCTTAATAAGTGATTTTGTTCCATTTACACTTATTTCTGAAGTTTTATGTTTCCAAACAGCATTTTAAAATAGATAATAATATTAACAATGATGACAATCAAAATGTTCCCCATTTACAGTAATTAAGTAAACACTGAATACCACAATAATCCTGTAGAAATTCAAGTTTAACATCAGGATATTAAATGCTCTACTAGTTTTAAACAAAGAAAGATTTCATTCTTACTAATTCAACTGACAATATGAATATAATGCTCAAAAGATATTTTTCTGCATAGGAAGAGATTTATAATTATTCTTTTTTTCTTTTTTTTATAATTATTCTTTAAAGTAATACAAATTTATGCCAGAAAGATACAACTTTGTTTCTCTTATATAACTAAATTCAACTTATAAATTATTCTGTGTTCTTTGTAGATCTCACAAATAATGATAGTTACAATAATTTAAAAATGTTTAATATTCTACTAAATTAAATTGAAAAGATTTGTCCCAATTAATTTGTCTTGACCCAACTGGCAAATAGTCAAAATTTTGTGTATTTTTCCTTAAAACTCACAAGACAAATATAAATTTCTTACATACAAAAGGACGTGAAAGAGCAAATGCTAAACAATTATTATTAAGCATATAGAAAGAGTAAGGTTATTATAAATTAAATGAACATCAATTCTATGATTAGTTATTTTTTTAAAAATTTGTAAATTTTACCTTTTTTTATTTTAGAAACATAAAAGTACAAACACATATTGACAAACAGACACCCATTATCATAGAAAATAGTACAATCACAACTAATCTATAGACAAGGTGATATGGTCTCAACAGTAGTT